>QUSF01000005.1:6124518-6216413 GCA_003676055.1 Chloebia gouldiae | reverse complement strand
ACAGGGTAAGCTACTTCCTTCACGCCCTTCAAACTATTGCCATGATGACAAAATGTCATCTTATACAATAAACAGAAAAAAATAAAGCTTACCTCAGAAAAACTCTCAGCAGATAATTACATTTAAGCCAGTATTTAAGTGTAAAGGAAGTCCTTTCTATAGCTCATTTGGGAACAAAATTACACACACCCTTTAGTAAATATTTTTACATCTCTAGTGTCAAAACTGAGAAATGTCAACCACTGATAAAAAGGTTTAGGCATGTGAGATTCCCTACTGTATTAATCTAAAAGGCAGGAAGGAAAAAACAATCTCTTTCAGAAACAATTTGTAGGCTGTGACTGCTAACAGGATGCTTGGTCTAATTCAAGCCTGTCACTAGGGAGACAACTTCTTCAGTGTTTCCTAAACTATCTAATTTAATTTTAAAAAATTATGGAAATGTGTTTTGTACATGATGGAAATAAAATGCTTTTGGCTCTGAAGCCTTCCTATACATATAAACATAAATTGTTAAGTGTGTTATATAGATAATGGAAACCATGAGGAAGCAGGGTAAGTCCTATTTTAAACTAATTTGAACTTAAGCATCAGAATTCCTGTACAGATATGAGCTGGAAGAATTAAACCGTTTTAACAGAGGCACATTGTAGCAGTAGCAAATAACTTACTAAAAGAACTTACTAAAAGAAATAACTTACTAAAAACTTACAAATAACTTAAAAATAACTTAAAGAAAAAAAAAGGCAGGGAGAGTAGGAAGACACCTTCAGCATACCTGTTTTCAACCTAGCAGTTTTAAAACCCAGCTCTCAGGAGCATTTTCTAATTCAAGAATCAGTATCAGCATTTAGATTAGACTTCAGCTTCTTGAAGAAAATTAATTTCAATAAGAATTTTTTCAATCCTTTTCTTTTTCAAAGTTTTTCAGCAGAACCAGAAATAAAGTCAGGCCAACACCAGTTTAGTCACCTGATGATCTGGTCCATCATAAAGCCAACTTTTGATGGCTATGTAATTCCAGACCAGGGAGTCCTAAGGCAGATGCCTGTATGAAAGAACAGTATTTTGGAGCTATGTTTTAAGCATATATTTGTTTGCTTATTTTCTCAACCTTTTTCTTATAATCTGTTCATGGTTCATGTTTCTTCCCTGAGCCCCATCTTAATTCTAAGAGGCTGATGCAACTGAGTATGTGATAATATATTCAAGAATACAAAATAATAATCTATTTTAAAGGAAAAATCATAGGGACAAGTTAAACCAATTAAACTTTCCTCCTTCCAGGCAGGGACCATGGTTTGCTATTGTAATCTGGGGCCAGTCGTATATTCTTCGACACGCTGCTGTTACCTGTGTTTACATTTTTAAAAAAAGTTAAACAACCCATACTGAATATGTTAACCCACTCACAATGTTAACCCTGGAAAAACTGACAACTATCTCCTATGTAAGTTTTAATCACCTTTTCCTTCCTCTGAAGGATTGCATACGATTATAACAGACATGATTATAACCATCTTATTTACCATGAGTATGAACAAAAAATCAGATCTTGAAAGACCATAATTTTCACATCTAATTTGAGACAATTTTAAAGGACGTATTTATCAAAGAAATGACAGTTTTAAAGTTTTGTATGGCAGTTTTATCTTTGTGTGGTAGAATAAGAAGGGTAAAAATCCCATCATTAAGAGGGTATGGGATGAAATGGTAGAGTTGAAATAAACAATTACAGAAAAAAAACCCCACCCTTCAAACCAATAGTTCAAGAGTCCTGCTTTAAATTAACAAATTATAAAGGCATTAGTTATAGAAAGTAGTACTTCTCAGTTCAAATTCTTAAAGAAAGATTAATTTTGAGGAAGCCTCTTCATAGTTCTGTTGCTTTCTTTGTGCATAACCTCCATGACAAGGTTGCCAAACGTATGTATTACTTTGAATATTGAATCAGTAATTATGTGACTCATTTAACCATTAAATATGGCGAACTGGAAAAAAATTATGGTTTTGCAAACTTGAAACCTCCTGTATCAACAAGAAACTTACTGCCACAATGTTTGTTATTTGTAGCTGGAACAGCTTGATTAGGGACTTCAAAAGCTGCTTGCTCTAAAAGCGTGTCCCCCAGTGATACAGCAAGGATTCAGAAAATTCAGCTTATTTTCCTTGATAGCTCTGCTTCTAAATGAATATATATTTCAGGAAGTAACAACTTAAAATATGTCTAGAAAGCAGCAACATGTTGAATAAAACTCCTAATCATAGCATGAGAAGTAGTAGCTTACCTTATTTTCTTCCAAAAATTTCAATTTGATAGATACGTCATTACGCATTTTGTCGTATTTCTCTTTATGCACTTGAAACAGTTGCTGTGATTGTTCAATCTTTGGCAGAGTGTTTGCATCACGAGGGCCAAGGTTCAGCTCTTCCAGGTCTGTTCGATAAGCATCGTATTCAATCCTGAGAAGAAAGAGGAGAAGGGAAAAAAGAACTATCTAAGGGCAGTGCCTCAAAACTGACCTCACATACAAGTCCAACAGAAGATGAACAAAAGAGTTAAGCACAGGGGAAAAAAAAAAGCAGACAAACAAAAAAACTGGGCAAGTTTTTTTCTCCCTCCTCCTATTTATCAAGCACATTGTATAAAACTGCCTCAACAAGCACCCTCCCTTTTCTGTTCCTGTCTCAGCCACAGGCTCAGTCAGAGCTTCTCCTGAGACATCTCAACCTGCTAACCCAGAAAAAGCTAGCAAATATTTTTCAGGTCATTCTTCTGCTGTTGAATCAGTTCACTGGAGAGTTTGTGTTTAGAGTAAGAGGCACACCAAGAGCATGACACCCCCTTTAAGCAGATGTTTGAGGAACAGGTAACTTACACCAAACTCTGACCTAAAGCATTTTCAGCATGCTCCAGACTGGTCCATATGCATTAATTGGACACTTCTTCCACAAATACTTTTCTGAGAACTTTTCTGTCCTATGGAAAAACAGACTGCAAAAAGATGGTGCAGCCCTGCCCAAAGCATTGCTCTTCCTTCCATATTTTTTGTAGGTGTCAAATAATAGAACCTAGCATATCCACCTATTTTAATGGGACAAATCACACTATTTTTGGCCTTTTAAACATGATTTCTTACAGACATTTCTTAAACTGGAAACAAATCAGCATTAAAAACTGGTTATAAAACACAATTTTCAGTTGATGTAACTGCTCAAAAGAAAAATACAAACTTTTCAGAGGTAAAACGAGTAATATTCACAGGGCTCTTCCTGATTCTCATTGCCACTATGATTGAGAATTTATATGTAATTTATGGCTTAATTCCAAAAAGGAAACCATTAAACTTATAGAGAGCTGACAGAAGAGGGGAACAGATGAATGCTAAAATGCAACTGGGAACAGGAAAGAAGAGGCACAGAAATAAATGCAACCTATTTTCACAGTGCAAAATGATGAACTGGCTTTGTCAGTGAAGAACCTTTGTAATTTATTTGCCTTATTAAAAGGGCAAAATATTTTATTTCTTTATTGAACAGAAAAGGAAAGCAATGAAGGTATTTCAGGAGGGAAGAACCATATATTGAAAATGACTGACAAGAAAAAGAGCAGCAGATTTATTTCGTGTAAATTTTCCAGGGGATACCTGAATGTATGAACCAATTATTTTTTTTTAAACACATGTCAAAAATAAAGCAATACCTTATCTACACATTAATTCTACCTTTCATGCCTTTGAAAGTTTACCTAAATATCAAAACAAAAATGTACTATTTTGTTCAAAAATAAGCATTAGAACAGAACAATTTAAAAAGAGGGGGAAATTCAAAACTTAAGCAGTTTGCAATTTCGGAACTAAAAGACCCCAGGTATCACAAAAAATTATATGCATAAACTACATCTTTTGTCAAACTAAAATAAATGCACTTGATTCTGGTAAGTGAAAGAAAGTCAGAATGGAACCACTCATCAGAAAGAGCTACAAGTCCCCGACAGGAAAAAGGAACCCAGCTTTAGAATATACACATCTAAAAGTAGCCTTCTCCAGGATAAGAAAGCCATTATTCACTCACTGAGAAATTTCTGGTTTATTTTCCCCTTTCTGACCAAGCCTAAAACTTTTGCATAAAAAACGAAGTGTGAAAGGCATTGTTCATCAGAGGCACAAGACTAAATGTCTTTCAGTCAAAGAGATTATTTTACCTATTGCAATGCAGCTGGATAAAAGTGTTAATCTTCCACTGTCACGCTACTTAGGAAGCCACCTTAATCTAGCACGTGGGATAAACCAGCTATAATTACTCCTACAGCTAACAAGTAAAATTCACTCTACAAGGAAACATGTACTAAACATTTGAAGATCTGTGCAATCATCTAGAGTTAAATAAAAACCCTCATTAGATGAGAGCTGTGTTAAAAGGTTTTTATCTGACAGGTTAGTCACTCAAATACAAGGCCTAAGCTGAAACAGAGTCTGCTTCCTGAGGATTAATTCATAGGAAAAGAGCTGGACACAGGACAGCTACCTGGCATTTTCGTACTGTTTCACAGTCAACAATGTATCCTCAATTGTTTTATTCACCAATGTATTCACACTGGCAATAAAAAAGTTAATAGCCCCGAGAAGTGTTTCTCCATTTTTAGCTAGAAGTTTCTGCGTCTCTGCATTGTAGCCAAACTCCTCCTATAAACAAAGAACAGAGAAAACAAAGCTGCAGATCAATTGAAATCATAGCATTCATCAGCAACTATATAAAAAAATGCAAACACAGATGTGGCAGGTCTTTCACTTCTCTTTGGGTATGATTAAGATAAAACCAATATGTTTTCAATACAATATTTAGTTCACAGTTTTTATGGAATCTCTCCAACATCAGTAAAACATAGATTATGATTTTGTTACCACACATGATGTTAAATCCTATTTTATAATGTGATTTTTCTGCACTCTGATATCTTGAATGTTACTTAAAAGTAAGTGCTAATGCAATCTTCACATTGCCATTCATCAGGGTTTTAATCCAGCATCTCTTGTGCTTGTCTAGCTAATACTTCAATACAAACAGAAACACTGCTACATTAAATACAGTCATGTAACTAAATTCACAAGGACACACAGCATTAATTAGCTATTAAGTTTTATTCTTACATTCTGGAAAGGAGCACTGCAAAAAACATCTATAATGGTTTAATAGGTTATAAATAATTGAAGAGCAGAGCATTATAATGAATAGCAAATAAAATTTTTAATGTAGCTCATCCATAAATTTCAAAGGGACGAGGGCAAAATTATTTCAAAGGCATTTTAGTCACATTTAGACATGTCTGTCCATGTCTCTTTGTTAACAGCAGAATGAGCTGAGCAAGGCTGCAAAGATTTTCCTAATGCATGGATGCCAAATGAATCCAATTATTTTATCTGTGTCATCCATATAGCATCTCCATATTCTACACATGGGAGTTCTCTGAAAAGAGTACAGTCCCTGGTTGTAATGACTATACAATACTATAGATTCATATTTGGAACTTTGGTCTTTTTAGGCTTGCACACTGCCAACAACTGATTCAGAAGTGCTGTATTCTCCCAGTTTCCTTTCATCTCTCTAGAAAATGAACACCAGAGCCAAATGACATTTCATGTTAACAAGTTCATGACAGTAAGGGTAATAGGTAATGGGCAATAGTAAGGGAAGAATCCTCTAGAAAAAAAGGTGCAGGGGAAGTGAGCAATTGAAGGAGAAGAAAAGGAAGAGAAATTAGGGCAAGTTTTTATGAGCTAAGCCTTGTAAATGCTGCTAAAGATCTGTCATCTTTGCTTTGTACAACTGCTTGGGCAGCAAAAGCATTTGGCTAAATTGCTACAGATTTTGCTGGAAAAAAAAAACCCAAAATAAGTATTTTCCAGCTGGCTTTGCTCCAGTGCTGCCAGCTACGTAGCTAACATGAGTGCTAGCACAGAGAAGAAATAGCAGCATGCTGGCAGAGACAACAGCAGTAGAAGTGCCCCTTGCAGCAGCTTAGTCCCATCTATTTTTCCTCCTGCAAGCAAGACTGCAATTAGTTCTCCAGCTGGTCCTCTCACTCAGATCATTCCAGACTCAAATGAACAACACTATCAGTTCACAGTGGGAGATAAGAAGGACCGGTCTGCAGTGGCCTGCAGTACTAAGGAATATGCTAACCAATAATCATGTCCTTCCAGTGGCTCATAGTTTCATACAAACTTTCCAGTTTTATCCATGACGTCTGCAGATACCTCTTATGAAACACAGAGGAAATCCTTTCCACACCTGGAGTTTACACTCTAGAGTTCATACTCTAGGCTCAGGTCAATTAAAATTGGGATTCATCTGCCTATATAATTAGAGGCACATGAGCCTGGAACTAGCAGCTATCTTTGTATCCAAAAGAGAAACAGCAACCCATTCATATGAAGTAATACCTCACCAGACACCACATTAAAAAATTGTTTTGTTATCATGTATAAAAGTATTACCTGGAGACTTGGGGGGCTTTTTAATTTTATTTAAGATTATATATTCTGTTATCATATTAAACATTAAAGACTAACTGTTCAGAAGTTTTACTTTTAGTCCTGCACAAGTTTTAGAGGCAAAAATCCAAATATCCAAAAGGAGGCCTGACTACAGATGATAATACATTACAGATTATACAGAGGGAAAACACAAAGAGGAAAGAGACAAACACCAGGCAAGTCTCCAAGAAGCAAAGGTTAGATAATGCTTACTACAGCAGCAGAAACCTTTATTTGATTTTCATCAACAACCCCATTCAAGAATCTACACAAGAAATGAATGATGGAAACAAAGTCCAAGACCAATATACAATGCTGAAAGAACCTGGAGTATCAGTATTCCCATTAGAAGTTACAAGCTAATCATGGGAAAAAAACCAAGATTCATTAAATGAGCAAGATGCCAGATTCCATCCAAGTTTTGGAAGAAACATCCAGTTTCAGCACATACTTCACAATAATCATTAAGATCTGCCACAGACCACATGCCTATATTTGTGTCAAGAATAAACTGATTATTAAAAGCTTCTTTTAGCAGATCATTTAATTTCTTAGCTGCTAGAAATGCTCTACATTCACAGATTCTCATCTGTCAGACTAATATTAAAAATTCCTCCACATTAGTGTAGGAGTTCCACATTTTTTCAGCTAGCTATCACTTAAGGTTCCTCTGTGCAAGTATGAACTCCACCTACTCCCTTAAAACTCAATGGGAAAAGACAATTATGAAAAGACAGATGTTTTTAAAATCACAAAGATAATTTGAGCTGTTTCAGCAGCTATGTTTCAGGGAATTATTAAACCATTTAATACTGGATTTCCAAAAGATCAAATTGTTTTAACTTTGTAAATACAGGACAAGCAATGTAGAAGAAAGCCAGCTATTATACTCTGTAAGCAACATGCTGAACTCCTTGTCTCTCTTTACAACAAGCAGCTTTACTACTGGCAAAGAAAGTGCCTGCGTTACATAAACTTTTAAACCATGGAATTCTAACAACCCAGATATCTCAAGATTGCCTCTCCTGCTCAGCAGCTCCAGACAACGTAAGAATACAGGTTAATCGTATTAGTAGCAAAATTCTGATTAAAAAACTACTTAGTGATCAAATCTCAATGCTTCAATATGCTGCAGAAAAATAATTTACTCACATTCAATGTGCACAAGTAAAGTAATGTACCCTAATCTACTTATTCCCAGGCACATTCTCTAAAGACATCTTGTAATTGAAATGATGTAACACTCTGGAGCACTTTGATGACATTTCATTATGTGCAAAATTAATAATAAAATGCATCTTCTCTACAAAGCAAAATTGTCAGTTCTTGAGTTTAACCATCAACGAGAGGCTGACATTTAAGAAACAGTATAGAACTACAGTAATTTCAATAATTTCCTACAGTTTTAAGTGAATCACAGAAGCTTTCAACACAAAAAGCATGTAATATATTGTTAATTACAATGTTTATGAAAGTAGCTGCTAACTAGAAGATATCCTGCACGAGTCAATTAGGCTGATCTTCATCTCTGCCACTGTATTTTCTTAACACTATGAAAGCCTTACATGAAGTTCCAATGATTTCAAACTCAGGTCAGCAAATGCATCTCCAAGTTGCCTTTGGGTATGCACCATTTGGAAGAGCTGCGTGGACAGTGTCTGTGCCAGTTTCAAGATATTTTCATATTTTTTTTTGTTGTCTCTCAATATATCTATCTGAGCTTCTAGTTCCAGGTCTACTGTTCTTGAGCCACGACCCAGTTTTTCAGAGATGATCTGGCGTGTACACTGCAGAAAAAAATTAAATTATAAAGATTCAAGTATATTGTATATTCAAGACAACAGAGCATCCACCCATTTTCAGCTTCAAGGGACATATAATTACACACAATTCTTTCACAACCACCCCTCCCAATATAAGTTTGCACAACAAACTGAAAAAACAACACAGTCTTTAGAAGTTTATCAGGACTCAGCAAGAACAGTTGGACAAGTCTCAACTCCTACTAAGATGAATATTCAAGTTAGCAAATCAAGAGCATAACTAATTGTTTCTCAAGTAAAAGAACACTTATCTTTTTATAGGTTTGGTGAATCTCATTAAGTTAAAAGAAGCATTTTAGCCCATTGCATTTAAGTCACTTAATAGAAGCATTACTATTCTGCATAAAAACATCAAGTTAGTAATCTTTTGGGCTTTGTCTACCAATTATCCGATCTGAACATCCATGTTAAATTTTTCAAAAATGTTCATTTTAAGGTTTTTTTTTTTAGGGGGCAAGTAAGAAGGTGGTGGTTTTCAGAATGTTTTTTTAAAGCTGATTAGGAAACTGGGAACTCCTACTGAGAAATATGCA
Source organism: Chloebia gouldiae (assembly GCA_003676055.1). NCBI lineage: Eukaryota > Metazoa > Chordata > Aves > Passeriformes > Passeridae > Chloebia > Chloebia gouldiae. The sequence continues at coordinate 6,207,521 of QUSF01000005.1, read as the reverse complement.
AAAATATTAAAATGCACTTATTATTTATACATCTATAAAATGAAGATGATTTACTCAGAAAGACGATTTCTTTTCTGTCATAAGTCAAATTCTCAGTAGGCTTGCAGCTCATTAACACACTGAGCAGGAAATGTGCTCTGACGCAGCTGTAGACACTCTCACCCAGCCTATGGCTGTGACAGAGCAGGCTGCTACCACATGCCACTGATCTGCGACACCTTCTCTGCCAGAGATTCGAGCCCAGCTTGGCAGTGAGCCTCCCAAGATGCACACTGGGGTTTCCCTTGACTGAGACACAGGAGAAGACATTTGCAAAGCAGATGTGCAGCAAAGCTATACAGTTTCTCTATGGAAAGCAGAATTATTTACTGCTCCAGCAAGTTACTTGAAGTTAATCTGTGGTCACAAGGCATGAACGGATAACCAACTTAGACATATGAAAAATTATTGCTACAAACAAAAGGTACACGGAAATTAAGCTGGTAGTCAAGGCCATGACTGCTCTGAAAGGTCTTAGCCTAAGCACAAAGCTATTATTTTTAATTTTTTTTTGTGAGATAATGCCCAAACTTATTTTGCAACATACTCCCGAAATACACTACAGCCTTAGATCTCCTAGGGTTTCCCAATTCAAGGACTTTAGTTTAATACCATCTTTACTCGTGTCCAAAGGAGATGCACATTGAACCTGCTAGAACTTCCATGTCCGTTCTTAATGTAATAGAAGAACACAGAAGAGACTCAAACATGATCAAGGAGATCAAGTTGGTCATGACCCATAATATTTAGGTCAGAAGACACAGACTATTTGGGCTACTTTGTTAGATTCAAGTAATTCACAAGAAAAAGCACAACTAATCTAGGTGACGTTTGTCTGCTAAGCATAAGAAATTTGGGAAAGCATAACAAATCGTAACAGAGGATACAACTTTACTACCAAAGACTCCAAGAGAAATTGCAAAATCAGCTTAGCTCTGAGTGTGCTCAGAGCATAAATATTCCATAGGAATTATGGAAGTGATGGTCAAATTTTGGCTATCTTCCAAAAGAGCTGAGACACACACACACAAACAAACCCCCAAGGAAATGCAATAGAAAAATCTAAGTCATGGAAAGCAAACTTCTTAAAAGCAAGAATAAATTACAAATGTAGGAATTATTTTCAGTGAAGGGGTATTTGCTTCATAAGTCACAGCAAAACACCTAAAAAAGCCCAGCAATGACAAGTGAGGAAAAACCAGTAACTGGAAAGACTTAGATACTTTGTTAACTCAGATGCAGCAAAAGATAAAGAAAATGCCCTAATCTATTTTGATTTACTCCAGTTCTAAGTGGACTAGTACAAGCACTAGTACAAGTTGCTCTACATTATCACTAGGAAAGAAAATTCCACATATTAATTCCACTGTGCTTTGTTCTAAGAGTACCTATAAAGGAAACTGTCATAGAAAAGACCATGCAACTCAAAAAGAAGTCATCCAATGCAAAGCTTAAGAAAAAACAACTCAGATAAAAAAAAAAAAGTTACCAAAATATATTTAAGAGAAATATACTTGAACTTGTACGTGCCAAAGATGAACAGAGGCATTTCTGGACATGTCACAGAAATAAATGTTCTATTAGCAGCCCAGTGTTAGACAGGTTTGTAAAATAGGTTTGCTATTCCCCCCCCCCCACCCTCAAAGTTTAAGAAGTTGTATGAAAAACAAAAAGACAAGCTTGTTAGAATTGCTGAAAGTTACTGTAAATGCAGGCAAACCCAATTGCAAGAAATGATGATGTCTGACTCCAGTTCAGAAGGCTGAATGATTTCTTTATTATAGCTATGCTAAGATACATTAATATACTATATAAAGGAAGATACTAAAACTACATACTACTTTCTCTAACTACCAAATCTAACTCCCTCACAACTTGTGACCCTGTTCTCCAGAGTCCAGACACAGGTGGATCCAATTGGCCACCAAACTCAAACAATCTCACCAGAATCCAATCAAGCAATCACCCCTGATAAACAATTCTCCAACCACATTCCACATGAGAAAAACAAGGAGTAGAAATAGAAATTGTTTCCTCTTTCTATCTCTCTGTGCACCTCTATGAAAAATCCTGAGAGAGAGAAATGTACTACCACAGAAAGTCAAGAAGACTCTTGACTTTTTTTGGGCCTTAATGTTTTTGCTAGGCTGAAAACCTCTTTCTCATCCAAAGAGGAAGGCACAAACAGAAGAAAGAAGAAACAAGATCTTGCCACTAGACTATGGAAAGAAGGGCAATTTCTCTTCACACTAACTCAGGATTACTAGGGAGCATTTGACTGGAGAATGTGAAGGGCAATGGTAGTTGCAAAGGCATTTACAGATGGGAATGACTTCTGAACATACCCAATAATTTAGATTTCTCAACCCCTGATACAGACACCATGGTATAAGAACTACCCATGTAAGATTCCTAAAGAACTTCCTAACAACAAATTTCACCACTAACTCCCCTTGTAGATTAATGTCTGGTACATTAATACCAGGGATTTTAAATTCAGAGGGATTCAAGTACTGACATTTACTCCTGTCCTTTATTTCTGCATCTTCAAACCTATGAACAGTTAGCTATTATGAGATAAGGAGGACACCTCTTCCCATGATCTTCCTGATGGGAACCAAAGCAAACCAATATGTCCACAAATTTAAATACTGTCTTTAACCATACTAAATATACTTTTTGAACAAAGCCCACAACACAAATGTATGGCATCTCCAAGAACAGTTGCACAATACTCTGTCAACTCAAAATGAATTTGTAAGTTCTCTGAACGCTCTTATGTCTCAAAAAAACAGTGAACAGCAAGTCAATATGGAACTCTACAAAGATCATAACTGACACATCTCCTCAGGCATGTTTAGGAACAGATAAAAGTAAGCATGTTGTTTTCTGAAAATGCTAGTCTTTGTTTGCTATGTCATAACTGGAGTGATTCTGTATTTCAGCAAGGGGGAGGTTTAAGCCATAAAAGAAAACTAAAAATCTGAACTTTGCAGACACTACAGCCAAAGAAAGAGAGTTCTAAACAAAGATCCAAGACCCCTTTTCCCAACATTTTTCACTAGTCCTCTGGCTGTTGGTTCCTGTCAGTGAGTTTGAAACATTGTGAGTTTTTGTGGGTTTGCTTTCTAAATCAAGGTACCAAAAAAACAGAATAAAGTCAAGCCCTGTCCTATTTCGTTGTGGTATAGGAGATTTGATCCCAAGAGTCAATGTTTTAAAGAGACAAGCAGATTTTAAAGAACAGTTTCAGCTGAATAGCTCATATTCTGATTGTACCAGAGTGCACTCCAAAGTAGCTGACAGACTGTGGTCAGGTTGGAAAGGACCACAGTGGGTCCCCTGGTTCAACATCTCTGCTCAAGCAAGTCCAGCCCAGAGCATGTTGCACAGGACTGTATCCAGAGGGTATCTCCAGTGAGGGGAAACTCCACAACCTCTCTGGGCAACCTGATACAGTGCTCAGTCACCTGCACAGTAAAGATGTTCTTCCTTATGTTCAGGTGGAGCTTCCTGTGCATCAGGTTCTGCCCACTGCCTCTTGTCCTGTTGCTTGGCACCACTGGGAAGAACCTGGATCCATCCTCTTGACACTCTCCCCTCAGATACTTTATAGACATTCATGAGGTCCCCTCTAAATCATCTCTTCTCCAGGCTGAACAGGCCCACCTCCCTCAGCCTTTCCTCATAAGAAAGCTGCTCCAGTCCCTTCACCATCTCTCCTGGAGCTACTCCCCATCGGACCAGCTCCAGGAGCTCCATGTCTCTCCTTTCCTGAGGAGCCCAGGACTGGACACAGATGTGCCTCACCAGGATGAATAGCAAGGCAGGATCATCTCCCTCAACCTGCCAGTAATGCTCTTCCTAAGGCACCCCAGGACACCACTGGACTGCAACTTCTGCAGTTGCTACGATATTTAGACACGAAAAGTAGCAAATCTAAAAGACATTTAATTAGACATTAAAATTTAAAAAGAAACTTCTGATTCTAACAGAAAGATAGCAAAAGCAACTACTAGGGATAGAATGTCTCCATCCCTGCTTCTCATCCTCACCGAGGAGGATGCTCTTTCTTATCTGGACTTAAAGAACACTGGAGGGATTCAGACTTTCCGTGCCACAGATTGTTAATTTCTTCATGGTTTGATGTAGACCTCACTGATGCACTTGTCCCCAACTCTATTATTTAAGCTGTAGGCATAACAAGAAGCTATTTTTCAAAACTGGTCTTTCTTTAAACTTTGGACAGAACACATTCCCTGACATTTGTTCCTTACCTTATAGTTTAATTAGTGACTTCTAGCAAACTGGTGTGCTTTAAGCATCTTTTCATTATTCTTATGTTATTCTTTTAATTTCATCAAATCTCAACTGATAATGAAGTATAAGCATATAAAACACACACAAATTGAAGCAACTATTACAACACTAAGAAAAAACAATCAGCCAAGACGAAACAAAACCATCTGAATAGCAATTAATAAGTTTTGAACTTCTAGATACCCCTGATTTTTTCACATCAACTGAAATCTTATTGTATCAGCAGTCAACTCAAAACCAGCAAAAAATACTTAGTTCCAAGCTTTAGTGCTGAAATCTCTACATTGGGAATGATGAAGGGAACTTTAGCAATGGAACATTCTTTACCTTGCTAAATCAGTAATACCTATTAAAGACTTTCCACATTACACCAGGGATTTAACAAAGAATGTTACACTTGGAAGAAAGCCAAGCCTTTCCTATACATTCTTGCTTATGCTCACTGCCACAACAGCTCACTTTCATACTCTACTCCTATCTAGTAACAAACTCACTTATAGAGTTATACACACACACACAGCTGCATACCTTGTAAGTGTTTAGGCTCCACTTCCTCACCAATTCCAGTTTCTCCATCGCTGGATTCTTTACTTCATCTGCTAACACAACAGGTCCACTCTTCTGCTGAGCTCTGCCCCCTGTGTCAGAAACAAAGCAAATCTTCAAGGCCTTGGGTCTGGGCTTTTTGTTTGTTAGCTTGATTTAAGGGGTTAGTAGCAGGTATAGAAGATTTGTGCAATTGCACATTCAAAAGCAGAGCAAGGTGAATGAATTTAAGATGAATAAGCAGGTTTTTTAAATTAGTTCCAGAAAGAAACTTACTTTAAAACTGATATAAAATATGTGTGTATGTGTATATATATATATATATGTGTGTATATATATATATATATCACTATTTCATGAAGTAATAGGCTGAATTAAGCACACTGAAGGCTTAAAACAGCTTTTGAGACAGGTTTATTCTTATTATTTTTGAGACATTTATATCTATGTTTAAAAACTCCAACAGGTGAACACTTACATTTAGTCAATGTAAAAGACTGTAAAAGCCTGTTTACAACCTGAAGACCATTAAACAACAATTACTGACATACTGTTGTCATGAAGTACAGAGCTTTTTAATCTTTTCCAATGAAAGTCATTCTTTCCAGAAGATGTGTTCAGCCAATATTTAATTTATTTCAGTTTTAATAGCTCATTGTATTAGGAACAATTAATTCTACAAACTAGCAAAGAAGAAATTTAAAGCAACTAATTAAAATACCTAGGGCAACTTATCACACACAAACTGCCATTGCTCAGCATTTTCAAGCTAGTATGGGATATCATGTGGATTCTATGTTTCAGTTTTGCAAACAGTGTCTTAAATATTAAAAACTGCTAAGTATTGTCACTTTTTAAGCAACATTTTTATTTATTCATGTCCATATTGATTTTATCTATTCCTGACTGATCCCTACTGTTACTTACAGTCACCTTAGTCTTGCCAAGTTATTTATGCAAGCAAGAGTTTGGAAAAAAGTCTATACAGATGCCTCAAGATACTCCTTTAGCATCAAGTTCTACTGTGTTTTTACATCTTCAACATGCTGTGCAAACATTAAGTAATTAACCCTCTCAACACATTTATGAGGTAACTGAGTTTTCTCCTTTTATGCAGAAGGAAGCAGACTAAGATGTTAAGTAATTTGCCCATAGGCACAAAATGAGTCAGGTGGCAAAGCTGAGTTCGAGTGTTGTGAATTCCTAATGGCTGTTCCCATAGTCTATTGGAATATGCTAAAAAGTTTCAGCTTTAACCTAAATAAAAGATTTTGGTCACTCTTATTTTATCTACTGTTAGTTATTATTATATTAGCTATAATTTTAATTGTACAGAGTAAAAGCAGCTTAGAGAGAGGAAAGCAGAAGTTAATTTGTAAACTGTTGAAGTAAGAGCCACCAAAATCCCACAGAAATTTCATTTCCAACTAATGGTACATCAAATAATTAGAAACATGGAAGGGTTAGTACAGTCTCAGCAGAGACAAGGGCGTTATCCATTCAGTGCTTTAATACCTGTGGGAATAATTAAATCACAACCTTGTCCAGCCAGTCTGCTAGCTGCTGCACTGCTAGGAGATATAACAGATGATTTGGGTGATGCTGAGGAACCTGAAAACGGGACATTTAACAATGAAAATACAAAATCTTTTCTTCAAAGTGAATGTGCACTCTTACAGAGAGACATTTTCAAAACAATGAAACATTTGCTTCAGCAACTATAGAAGTATTCATAGAAAAGTTGTTGGAATTTCTGATGGAAATGTTTTTTAAGAGGTGCATCTCTCCATGTGAACTACTCCAAGTTTTCTTAGATTTAATCTTTTTCTCTAGGTCATGTTGACCATTTTTTTTTTTCTGTAAGAACCATCAAAATACAACTGAAGGGCTCATCAGTGAAGTACAGACCAAACCCAGAGAATTCCATGGAAGATAGTTATATAACAATAAATAGCTGAAACACTCTTTTGCAGGCCTAGGTAGAATTCATTCTGCACTGTCACTGAATGGTACTTAAAGCATTAAGAGGTGAAGTAAGCCCTGAAATCTCTGCCAGTTTCAGATATACTTTATTGACATCGGCTCTTAAGTCTGTGTAAACATGCAGCAATAAGTTATCCTAAAGATCATACAAGTTATTAGCTATGAAAGTGTATAAACTCATTCCCAAATGAAAGATTTTACAGCACTTGCTTTTTCTCTTAAAAAACAAACACACAAAAACCAAACAAAAAACCCCAAACCAAAACAAAAAACCAACCAACTTTAAATGACCTGCACTGTGTGTGTTCTCTCAGCTATTTTAGGATTATGCTCATCATGCTTTTCAGAGCTTTGCCACTCTTTCCTAACAGATAAATCTGAAGTGGCGTCCTTATGAAATTTTCAGGATTTAAAAAAGAAGCAAGTAAGCTTTTCCTCTATAATGATGAATGACCACCATACTGGGGAGGAACTTTAATTGCTGCTGCTGAGAACTTCCAATATATTTCAGGGTTAACAGTGTGCTGAAGGGAAAGAAAATTAAACCTAAACTTTGCCGTTTCAACAAAATTTAGTTATCAGTAACACCAAAAACATCACTGAAAGTAATTGGATCGACAATCAGCTTTAAAACATTCCAGAGCACTGCTAACATGGGGTAAATAAATCCAATGATTTGGATCCAACTGAGAAAAGATGAGACAAAGATAGCTCACTTGCTGTGTCCTTCTGTAGATATACATTGCATAAGAGCTGCAACTGAATTCATCCAGGCATAAAAGTTTGACTGCAAGATCTTGCCTGAATCATTTCAGCAAGTGAGCCAAGACAAGCAGTTAAAAACATCCTTATCATTTGACAGAGCATTAACACAGCCTTATGCATGCTTCATCATTCAACATCCCCCAAATCCTAAAAGCCCTTCCTCTCCAGTACTGTCTACTTTGCATACAAAAATGAAGCCCTAATAAGGACACTCAAGCAGAAGACAGGATTTTTTAGAAATAGGGCAATCATTCAACTTTTATCCATGATTTCATAGAAAGCCCTAGCTTTTACCACTTCTATCTCTCTGATTTTGTTAGAACATCAGGAAAAATCCCAAGAAAATACCCTTGGAGAAAATCTGTGATACCCAAAATGTCCAAAGCTCCTAATTTGTGTACAGAAATTTCCACAGAACATTTGCATTTCAAACACATTAGTGTTTGTTGAAACATCTTCAGACACTTTTCCCTTACAGGCTAATACACTTAACAGCTGCAACAGTTATCCTGGTAATAGAATACAAAAGGCAGGAATAGTGAGCAGTTTGCCATCTGCTCCAGTTTTTAGCTAGATATTTTGCTATTTTCAAAGGCATAAAGAAACACAGCATTCACTTTGTAATATATGTAAAGTACAACATGTAAATCAACTGTTTTCATAAGCAAAGGATTTTACCAAACAGGAAATGAAGCAAAATGTAAATTAAATATATGACTACAAAGAGACTTATTTTCATAGCTGCATAACTGAGATAATTCCAAATCTTTCAAATGCAGAAACTGTCAAAGGTACATAATTCACTGAAAACCATTTGCCCATACAATATCATGGTATTCTATTGCTTTTAGACAGGAAATAGTGACATTAGTGCCTTGTCTATCACTTTGTATTTCTCATTGCTTAATATTACTTAGATTCTCTAAGGCATACATTAATATCACAAGAAGAATCCCACTTTTTAATCTACTCTCAGTCAGTGAAGTGTGTATAACAAATAATTCTCCTGTTATGCTTCAAATCAGAACAATAACTTGCAAAATCTGAAGAAAACTTCAACACAATGTAATAGTAAAATTCTTCAGCCTGACACCAGTTCAAGGTGCCCAAGGCCTTCCCTTCCCATAAGTGCAAACCAATTCAGCTTTAAGTAGTTTCCTCCAGTCTCTTGACAGATACTACAAGCGTAGCATATATTCTCTATCTTAACAACCCAGCTACAAAAAAAAGATAAACTGGTTGCCAGTAATGCAAATCTCAAATGTGTACATTCATCCAAACTGCTCAAAGCAGTACAGAACATTGTGTTTCTGACCATGTAAGAATATGGTTTTTAATTAAGAAATAAAAAAAAAAAAAACCAAAAAAAACCCCACACTTACCTTTACTTGGAAACTGTCCTGCCTCAACAACTCCCTCTTTGGCACCATCAAAGCCATGAGATGTTATTTTGGTTTCAGAAAGTCCAAGCCCAACTGGCAATGAACATTTTAAGTCCTGGAAAATATACGAATAAAAAGGGAAACTTAAAAACAAAGAAAAGCAATTTAAGTGACTCTAAAGTATTATAATACAGTTTCAGCATCTCTCAGATAAGCAATTTTGCCTTTAGTCTAGAAAGTTCTTGCTGGTTTCTACTGGTATGCACAAATAAAACACAAATCAATGAGAAACACTGTAAGTATATCCTGAGTATTTATTCTAGATATTTTTGTTATATGGATGACAAAGTAGAATGCCATGTCTTAGAGAAGTAGTTACTAAAAATGTGGCCAGAAGCATCATGTTATATGGTCTGAAGCTGGTCCAAGCAAGCATGTCAGTTTAATAAAGTGTCCAGTTAAAAACTGTCAGGGGTGCAGAATGATACAAGATTATTAAGCAGAAAACACCTTACAAACCAAAATATGGAAGCAGCTATCATAATTTTGAAGATTTAAAAAAATCACTAAGCAAGGAGTAGCCTTAAAATTCATAGCATCCTTATTTCTTACAAGTAGCACATTAAATCTTTTCCATGTTTTATGTGGGAGAGACATCCAGAAAGGCATCACTTCAAACAGCTTCCTTCTGAGCACCTATTCTGCATCATAAGTGCTCAGAGCACAAAGCTGTCACTTACTTTTGTCTGCTTTTGAAACTCCTTCATTTAAAATTGCCTGAGATCACCTTGTTCAACTTTTGAGGGTTAGATCAACTATTTCAACTAGCTCTCGAGTAATCAAAGTCTTCACTGAAACCCAGCACAGGCCTAAGAAAGACTCCACACACCACAGCTCACATACCATCCTACTGCCCATTTTTGCTGTCTTATCTACCTCTGCCAGAAGCTCCCCACAGGTTTCCTGGACTATATTGCCAGTGATCTAATTGAAGTTTAAGCCTCTGGTGTAATGGAATTAGACAAAGTACTTTAAAAAATTTCAGGTTTTAAAGCAATTTAAAACCATTAATTCATGGAACTAAAAAGTGAGTGAAAAAGTGTTATAAAAGTGAAAGCAAAAAGGTAAAATAAAGTTACAAAAATTAAAAGCATCAAGAAATCAGTAAACTGTCTGAAGTCAGGTACTGCATCCCCTCTGCTTCCATACAGAGGTAAAAAAAATGGGAAAGTATAGAGGACCACTAGAGAAAAGCTATATATAAACTTTAAATCATCTGTGTCTAGACACATGTAGTAACTGCTTATGATCCATGCAATGCTTCTAATTACAAAGAAATCATAACCTTTAAAATCTAATTAATGTTTGACCTAAAACTGTACTGGCTCAATCCACAAACCAGAAGCAAAGTAGCACATAAGAATGATACTGATACTGCCTAGAGGCTCAGATTGTCATGAAGTAGTTTTGGATCACATCCCCCCAGATCTATTTAGATGTCTTCAGTTTAGTACAAACATCTGGGAAGAAGAAAAAAGGAAGAACTACAAATAAATGAATTCTAGCAAATTAATTTTTCCGTGTGAATTCCAGAAATTTCACCAACATCAAAACCCCAGCATGTTACTGCAAAGAGTAACCAATTCCTACAGCCAAACATTCACTTACATGAACAGGCTATGTGATAATAGATCATGCCATATTTGTGTACCTGAAGCATCATACAAAAAAAAAAAAAAAAGAAGAAAAAGAAACAGCATGAAAAACAAATAGTAGTCACATGGAGAACTTTATCTCCCAAATTAAGCATATCAGAACTTTGGATACATACTGTTTTCAGTCTTCACAACTGACTTAACATTGGTGCTTTCATTTAAGTACTTGCAGTTGGTAGTGTGCTGGAAAACCTTTGCTTCAACTTAGTTTAGCTAATAGAGTCCATTTAACTCAAAATGTAGCAAGTCACTAGAAGCTGAAAAAGCAGAGAGACTTGAAAAAGGATAACCAGACTGCAGAGAAGATGCACTGATTTCAAAAAAAAGCACATGGCATGAATTATTTTTTTCCTGAAGGCACCCTGGTTTGTTGTGTAGTTTTCAGAAGTATCTAAACCTGAAGCCAAACAAATGTAGACAGCTAACCTGCTTAAGCATGTTCGCAATAGGAATCTAAGCAATCATCTGAATTTAAGGTTAAAATGCAGAACATCCGCTTTGTAAAGACAAAGTTTGCATCTAAACCTGAGCAACTGCAATACTTCTGTACACTCAATCTAATTCTAATCTGAAACTAAACACAAGATGAACCAACTACAGAATTAAATAAATCCAAAAAAAAAAAAGCATCCATCTCTTAAACAAAAACTTGATATTTGGAATATGAAAATTTTAAAGATGTACAACTGTGCATATATATACCAGACTTTTTTACACTAGTATATATACACATACATATATGTATACAAACACATGTTTGTTCAAAGAGATCTACTTTTTTTCCACTGTCAAAAGGCATAGTTCAATTTAAAGAAAGCAAAGTTCAATTCAAACCCCTTTTCTAACATCTATAAACCAATTCAAACACATCTTTGTGAAAAATTATACTCTTGCATATGAATTAAAAAGAAAACTTTACCATTTGTTGATTTACACATGACTAGAATTGACAAAAAGTGGTTATCAAAGTAATACCTTTCGTTGTTTACAAACATGCAAGTTACTGTTCAGTGGAGACACATTGCTGCATGTAAACGAAAAGTTTTAATGTCATTCTTGCAACTGATTGTGCTTGCTTTTTTTTTCTTTACACAAGTGTTGATAAACAAAAAAGCTAGCACAAAAATCTGTAATCATGCTGACAAAAGCAATTTATCCCTTCAAAAACTTACAAAGAGGGATAATTTAGAAGCACTGCACAAAATGTCACACTTAAAGGAAGGGATGAGTGTACTTAATGTTTGAATGTTAAGAAGGCAACACAAATAGCTTTTGTTTTTGTTCCCACTAAATGTAAGTTTGGCTCTTACAAGATAGGAAGTGAAGAGAGATTCCCAGAAAAATGCTTCATAAATAATTTTGATTTGTATGAGGCTGAAACCATGTTTATGCAATTACTACCTAGCAGAAGCATTTTAATTTTGTAAGTTCACTGAGACCCAGAGCTAGAAGTATAAAAAAAACACAACTCAGAAGATTCCCAAGTTAAAAGGTTGCTTTACCTACTCCAGTCTCAGAAATATAGCAAAAAGCAAAAGCATGAAAGACACCTAAACAGAATAAGTGCACCAGCTTAATTAAGTCTAGTCAAGACAGTTCAAACCTGTATAGCATAGAACATTTAAGGCACTTGAACCATTTGTTAAAATCCCATTTTAATGACTTCAAATCACTATATTAAACTAAATATATTTTAGTCAGGTTAGCCTTATTTACACAACTCCATTATATAGATCAGCTGATGAACTAGTATGGATTTTTGACATAGCAGTCCTGTTGAGACAGCAGACACAGCAAAAAAAGTCGTTCAGAAAGCATGTTCATGAAGGAATGTTGGCTGAATTACAAGACTATTTCCAAAATGATACTTCCCCATCATTCTATCCATAATAATCTAAAATAAAGAGGGGAAAAACAAGAACCGTATTGTTTCTCCAACTGCAGATACCAACCCAGCCAAAACTTAATTTATAGAAACTTACTTAACTAAGGAGCAACTAAGGAAACAACACTATTAATTTCTTAGTTATGCTACTTCATTAGTAATGCATCACTAAGCATTAAATTCTGCTTAGTACTAACAGGAGGTTTGACAGATACAGTTTTACTTGTCTTTAGTACCCTGCATTAAGATGTTCTTAAAACCTCACACCAATGGCTAATTCAACAGTGGAACAACTAATATCAGACAAATCATATGCTTGCTTGTTTTTAATGGTGGATGACATTTTAAATTAAACCACTCAAATTGACTTCAGGAAAAATTTACAACATATCTATCTGATTGTAAAGTTCACAGTTTAAAGTGTGACTACAAGGCCTATGGAACAAAAGGTTATGCAGATAGACATAACGTCTATTCAGTAAGATACATGGGCTCTGAACTTTAACTTCTTATCACAATCACATGCAAGTAGAGCTCCTCGTACATATTCAGCATTTTCTTCTTCTCTTTGCCCCATTACATCACTCAGTTCCTGTTCTCCATTAACTGAGCCACTAGATCCTCACATCAGTATAAATTCAACATAAATAAATGGGAGAAGACCCGAAGGCTTTAATCTTTGATGAAATGGCAAATAACAGACTAACACGTTTCTTCTATTCTCCAATACACTGCTCTTCAATCAGAAGACCCTTTCTATTACATCCTTTTGATTTACCTAATGTCATCTACAATCCAGTTTTAGTTTCCCTCCCACTCTCATCACTAACATGCGTATTTTTGATTTTTCAGACTGTATGAAGAACATTTGACTTCTTTATCTCCTCAAAGCAGTTTTCTAGAACAGACACAGTTCTAAACTGACACAGTTCTAGAAATATATTTTAAATCAGTTCTACATAAACTAAACTAGAATTACCCTAAGTAAAAATCTAACTACGTCAGTCAACATAGCAAAACCTAAGAGATTAACTCAGACATTTCAAGCAGAATATGAGTGACAAGGCTGGCATTTTTTTTTCAAATGGCAAAAAACAATAGAGAATTTACTTTATCTATTTGTGCAGTCTAGCAGTAAAATTACAGAACAAGACAGTGAACATATGCACTCAGATTCATCAGATCCCAGACCTTATTTCATAATTCTAGTAAGACAAATTGAAGATTCACAACAAAGTTCACTATCCTTTTGCATCCTGAAGTTTATTACTGGTTTTATATGCATGCTTAACTATGGTTTGTTCCCATGAAAATACAAGAACCACGAGAAAAGGCAGTATCAAAAATGAAATGAAACAAATTCTGGCTCAAACTGATAAGAATATCATGTAGATTTTGTGCAATACATTAAACATAACAAATTGCTTACAGCTGCTTGAATATCTTTACAGGCAGATCAGACTGTTTTCTGAAAGATTTTAGTCTTCTCTTGCCTATTGGAATAATAACAATAATAGACTTTCCCCACTCCTTCCTACTGTCCACAGCTCCCAGCCCCCCCAGTCACACTAAAACACCCCTGTGCTAATCACATCCTTACAACAGCATGGGAGGAAAACAGCTCTGGAAGTCAGGGATAAGTGAAGGAAAACAAGTGAATAATATAAACTAGCCACACTTCTCGTATGTTGGGCTTTCTTACACAACGTAATAAGAAAAACTTTTGTTCAGGAAATGCTGACATGTTCTGTCTAACAAATACCCAAACAGAATCAAACAGTTCCATACATCAAGTTCCTAAAGCTCAACTGAGATCCAGCAGAGCTTGGGGAATTGAAAAGCACTATGTCAAGCTTTTCTGTACTGAAAGAACGTTAGATATTCAATCCAATGACGACTGAAGTTAGAGCTTTTTTTTAGTAAAAGAGTTTCCATCCATCACATGGGCAGGACAAAACTTGTCTGAATTCCACAGCCATGTCTTTTTAGAGAATTAGAATGTAGCAGCATATTTCTAACTGAGATTTTAACTTAGGAAAACACTTAAGTTACCTTTTAAATATGCTTTATATCAAGAAGATGCACCAACTGGTGCCATGTCACATTCCCACACAAACGGAACTAACATATTTCCTTCTGAAATGACATTATGACAATCTATGCTGTCTGATATTCTGCAAAACTAATCACATCTTTCTTTAAAGGAGCAACCTACTTGTCATTTCCACGTATATACATTTGCTCTGCACTGCCTCACAAAATGAAATATTTCTTATGCTTGAATGCATATTAATACTGCATTTGGTGAAATACAAATGTGCATTTTCATTTTCATGACTGAGCAGCTTATGGACAAAGTCTGATGGAAGTGACAAACAGAACATGACTCTAGAGGAAAGTGCAGGTTTGTAGTTAAAGAATTCTAAAGAAAAGGTTGTACAAATACCTTTTCTCTCAAAAACATGCAATCAAAGCTGCTCAAGTCTTGGTGGCAAAATAGCTGCAGAAGACTAAAAAATACAGAACTAGTAGTATTTTGTTCTTTACATCTGAATTGTACAGCATTTAGATTAATATTTCCCTGATCATACAAATAAGGAAGCAGGAAATTAAAATAACTTTGTTCCAAAGCTTCCCAAGAAGGTGCAATCAAAATCAGCACACTGGAGTGCTCTAAACTCTACTGTGGTCACATACTCTTACTGAGCATTGTGGTAACAGTACAAATTAGAGTGGCCAGGGTTTCTTGCCCCTTTCTTAAGTGACTTCATAAAAACCAGTACTTGGCTTGTCATTTCCATAAGTTGTAGGAAAAAAGACCCCAAAAGTTTACTGGTGCAATGCATATTGCTTTAGATTAAAGCAAAAAATTACCTGGCAAGGAAAAAAAGAGAAAGCATGGCATTAAGCATTAGAAATAACAAACATGAAGCAAGATGAATAGAAGCTAAATATTAGAATTTGAGACTAACAGATTAGTAAACAGACCTAGATGTTAATTCCAAGAAGTTTGTTTTGTTTATAAGAAGCCTTGATTATCACATATTCTGACTTCAGGTCACACATGCAGGTGTGAACTTGTACAAGTCAGTTCAAAAAAATAATTGAAGCGCACTTCTTCATTGATCTCAGAATAAGTACTGTGAAAATAATTACAGCAAGTTGAAATATGCTTGCAGAGTACATGTTTTTCTGCAATTTGACCAAAGATTTGACCCATTTTTGTCAAAACAGAAGTTTCAAAATACAATTAACTCTAAGCCAGCAAAATTATTAGCATGCAGGAAAAATCAACTCCAGCTTTCACATATGGCCATAGACAAAAACCACCTTAAAATTCCAGCTTTACATTTTGCTGAGCAAGTGCCCTAATGCAGTCACCAAGAGAGCAAGTTCCATTTGCTGTACATAAATACATGCACTGCACTGCAGAAGAATCATTATGTAAGGAAAAGGTAACTTAGACAGCAGTCAAATCACAGCAGCAGCAAGGTCATCAAGCTTCAAATTACTAAGTCTGCTTCCCTACTTTGAGGTGAACCCAAATTCCTTACCACTTCAAGATGCATTTCCCAAGCTTGTCTCTCTAAACATGCATCTTCATATAAATGTAGTTTTAACTTTATTTCATTAAGCACTCTACTAATTTTTACATTATGTCACTGGTAGATCTTAGTAGTTATGAAGGGTTCCCCCTATAATCAACATTTTAGTAAAACAGAATAAAACGTTGAAGTGCTCCTGAGTATTTATTTTAAGAATAGTTCTGCACTGCAAGTCAGTATGGAACTGTAAAACTTAACAGCTTTCTTTAAAACCTAAGCCTCAGCAGGTATCAAATAAACGTGGACAATTCCAAATAAAAGGAGCCCGACCCCAAATTCCACACGCTGTGCCCCAGCGCCCTCTAGTGGACGCCCGGGCACGAGCGAAAGCGCTCTTCCACCTGTACCGAGCCCAGGGGGAAGCACTCGGCTCCTGCCTTTTACACAAAAAAGAGCATTGCAACATGCAACCGCACTGTGCTATGTCAACTCTTAGAATAATCTGTGAGCTTCTAAGGCGTTTTTTGCAGTAAACCTCCAGAAAACCATGTCCAGTGAAGACTGCTATGCATCGAATTCTAACTTCAGCATTTCTGATAATGGTACTATAACAGACAGCAAAGAAAATTCTGACCCTGTTAAAGCTGTGTTCATGAGAATCTTCCAGCTGTCCATTGCTAGTCACAGGAATTTCTGCCGCTGAATTTCTGGGAGATTCTTGATCCATTGCACTTCCCTGTAAAAAGAAAAAGGTTAGCATTTGCCTTACATTTCCATTAAGTAATCCATATGAAAATATTTGATGTATGGGTTTCATAGCAGTTAATTTTATTTCAAACTCCAACTGGAAATACTCTGATATACTCTGTCTGTATATGTTTATTTAATCACATCATTGAATAATATTCTAGCACAGCTCAGTCAGAAGTAATTTAAAGTTTCCAGATCTAAGAGAAAAGGAAAATGAAAATTTAACCCATCGGCATTGGGGGAGTAAGACACAAATGACCCATGGGCTCAGACGGTTTACGTGCACACTTGAGCCTCAGAGTAGTTTCTGTACCTCAAATTATAATGAGCTTGGCTAAAAAAAAATTGTACTAGCAATTCTTAAACAATAAATACTAGAGAAGAGCAATATGTTTAATTATATGTTACAAGAAAAGCAATGATTCCAAGCTTTAAAATAGTTTCAGTTGCTTCTTACTTTACCATAATATAGTGCCACCTTCTGACCAATCTGCTGGTATGCAATTCTCATGAAATCAACAGCAGCAAACGTGAAGTGAAATGCAGAAGCACCAAAAGAACTCAAAAGTACCAAGAGAATTCAGGATTCAAAGTTAGTTTCTAACACAGCTTCATCATGAACAGTAGCAGCAGCTGTGTTTCAAGTACACCGCTTTCAAGTACAATCTAAGGTATAGCCTTGAAGAGACATTCCCAGAAGAACTGCACATCATTTACAAGCACTCGAAGAGAGATTGACAGCTAAATACTCCAAAATTAGGAGGAAGTGAAAATTTCATCCCTTTCAAAAAGCTACTCCTAACTCTGCAAGGCAGCTTCATCAGTCATCTAAAGTGTAAAGAGCAGAAAAATCAACACACAACCGAGGCAGTGTTTGCTCATAGAAGTTACATAAAAAGTTGTCTGAAGTCCTCAAACCAGCCCGTACACTTGTGCTAGACTGGCAAGACAAGGTGTACCATCTACAAGTACTTGAGACTAGGTACCCTTATACCCTTAAAGCTCTCAAATCATCAAACTGAACCAGCTCTTTTCAGCCCAAGGGTCAGGAAGAGGCACAGCCTGAGATCAGGATCTGAAGTATCATCAGCTTCTCCAACCACACGTGAAGCTTTACAGAGTACCATTATAACACAAAGATTTTACTGGTATTTACTGAGCATCACTTGCATCATTCTTAACTGCAACATTTTCTGTCACACCTCATTACTAATATTTGTTCCACTTTCACATATGGCCACTTCATTAATACTTGTGAGTCTGATTTCCTTTATTAGTCTTGAGGCTTCTCAAGACTTTTTCTCACCAGTCACTGTCTATGGGCTCTAATAAATGTGCTTCTACTGAAGCACTCCAAAATGTCTATGCTTATTTTATGAGTACCTTTAAAACATTAATTTGTTTCATTTCATAGAATATAGACTATCTCAAGTTGTAAGGGACCCATAAAGATCATCAAGTCCAACTCCCTGCTCCTCACAGAGAGTTGCTATACAACATCATTAGACTAGATGCCCTAGTTACCTGCCACATCACATTTTGATTTGGGAAATCTGTCTAATAGCTCAAGTTTCTTAAGCTTGCTATAAATCTCATATATGCTTAATTAAGCTCTAAGACTTCTAGGAACTACACTTCTACTTGAAATGGTCAAGTGAGGTATTTTTCAAAATGCTTGGCCTCTCAAGCTACTTGCACAATACAGAAGCTTTAGCATAGGCCATGTTCAGCTCACAGCTACTTTTGTTCTTCTTTCAGCAAATTATCAGGTAACACAGTACAAAGGGAATGTCCTCTTCTGTCAAGGGGCACTTTGCTAGGGATCACAAACAAAACTGCATCTCTAATTAAAGGAAAAACACCTTGACTTAGGTACTTCTCAACAAGAATCTCAAATAATTTTGCAACTATTGATAAATTTTTATGCTTTTATTCAGAGATACACATGCTCAAAGCATATGCACACATCTCTAATAAATACATATATTAGGAAACAAAAATGCATCATCTTCTCTGGACCACTAGAAGCAATTCACCTATTTTTTTTGGCATTCCTATTTGAGTGAGACCTATGTATCTAGCTCACAGAAGGCAAAAAAATTACTTTGTAATATCAGTTCCATGCTATGTTGGAACTGCAACAGTCTCCCACTGCTGAAAAGGGGACATTTCACCACTCTACTTTCCAGTCTCTACTATGAACCACACAGTGCCTCACCTCCCCAAGAGCCACCACACACAACTCAGTAGCCTGGCAATAGACCTTTTCACCAGGTTAATTTTCGAGCTTCAGTAAGTTGAATCAGTTTGCAATGAGGTCAGACAAGCATCAAAGCCATGAAATGAGCAGCTGAAAAGGGGAAGTGGGATAAACTGCTAATATAACTCAGACATAACAAGAAACCACCATCTCTATTTTAGTTAACAATTTAAGCTGGCATTGCTGTCAAGAACCAGTCCTTGCCCTTTTCCCCCAACTCTTCCCCCCAGCAGCTTTCACCATCCCTTCACCTCCTTCCTGAGCCAGAACAATGTATTTGTTCAGCAAACAACATTCTGGAAACAGATCAAAAGAAAGTGACCTATGCTCAAAAAGAGGATGGGTAATTTTTCTACACCCATCAAGTCTCCAAAGCAGGCATACCTCCAACACTTGGACCTATGAAACAGAGCAGGTAGTAATGCAGTGAAGAAACCACTGAGAATGAAGGACTGGCCACAGCATCAGCAGTGCAGTATTGCAAAATACTTACTCTGACTGTAGGCTACTGCCAAATCCAGCAGCTGTTTCTCTTTACCTTTGGATGTGTGCTCCTGTAACTTCACACAACCATGGTAAGGTTATTGATCTAAGAGAAAACTAAACCACCAAACCACAGCAACATTTCTGCTGAAATAGGGAGTATTATTGCTGAATCAAGTGTCTCTTTGGCAAGTGTAGCCCACAGTTGTCTTAAACTACGCATACAAAGAAATTGATTCCTCAGAAGAAAATTTATCATATGTATAAACAACCTAATATAAA
This sequence comes from Chloebia gouldiae, assembly GCA_003676055.1. Taxonomy (NCBI): domain Eukaryota; kingdom Metazoa; phylum Chordata; class Aves; order Passeriformes; family Passeridae; genus Chloebia; species Chloebia gouldiae. Next base: position 6,187,566 of record QUSF01000005.1, on the reverse strand, counting down.
TCTAAGTAAATTCCTAAATTTGTATTGATGTATTAGACATGAATGACCTAAGCTGTAGAGGAAAATATTGCATTTCAGATGCATGTTTTATTTTGAAAAAATAGAATGGTCCTTCAGTAACAATCTGTATTTTCTTTGTACATCTGTGTTTACAAATATCAGATCTGGAAATATGCTAAAGAGAATCACTATTCTGCTTTTACTGGAAGTTTAAAAACAATTCATTGCCACTGAAATTCCAACAGTGATAAAGTCAGCATTACTTTTTTTCATTTTTACTCTAGAACAGTCAGGATAATGTTGACTCTATCTTTCTGAAAGAGCAACCCACACACACTTGATTAGCTAAATAATATTGGGAACCTTAACAATTTTTTCATAATTCAAATCCGTCACAAACTTCTCCATAGAGAAGGTGAAAACTGTATCTGCTCTCAGGGAAAAAAATATTCAGTCCTTCATCAGTAGATAGGATACCTTGTTATAGTGAGGTTACAGAAAGATTGATGCCTTTGAATATCAGCCCTTTCTTCCTGCAATACTCACACATTTCAGATTCTACCATGCCTAAATCTATTCAAATTACAAAACAAATACTGCAGCACAGCAACAGGCTACTAGCTGAAATAATCCTTTGCTATTAATTAATTGGACTGTTCTTAAAGGTGTCTCAAAACCAACCCCACCCATTCAAGATGCTGTGCATGAACTCATATCCCCATACTAACAACACTGTGCTATGTACAGCAGGATTTTTGGGAGTCTGAAACTTGTTAGGATTGGTTGATTTTATGCTAATATAACTATCACCCAATCACCTCACAGCCAGACTGGATCTCTTCTGCAGATGGATGAGACTCATCAAGTGTGGATTCACTGCTGTGTTCTGACATACCTGAAAACCAAACAGGTTTGGCATGCATTAATCAAAGTGAAAGGAGCTGGATGTTGCACCTCACAGAAACCAAAGCAGGCTTTCAGAAAACATTTCCTTTACAAGTTCTGCTAAAGCAAAGTGAAACTTCCTTCTTTTGATGGTGACCAGGCCTTCAGCTCTCCAAAAATCTAAGAGGGATTAGGAATACAATCTAGTGTAAGCTTCAACTGCCAAAGAAACCTTTCCTCACAGACAACTAAACTTGCAACATAAAACCGTGGAAGTCAAGGATCAAGGAAACAAGGTACAAGGTACTTCAGGAGACATACATCCTGCCACTTGCAACAGTACACTGACTGTATCCTACCATTGCAAAGATCACCTTTTTGTTAAGGCATAAGGTTTATCCAAACACCACAAGATTACATTAATGCTAAGCCACTGAAACTTATTAAGCTATTGTGTTGTCTTTACTAGAACAGAATCCCTTTCATTTTAGCCTCAAAAAGTTCTCAGCTACAGAAGCAAAGAAAGTTGTTAACACTGAGCACATGCAAAAGAAATCAACTCTGTGAATACAGTGATCATGAAAGATGAATTAGATTCACAATTTTATCTTAAGTAAGGAAAGTATCTAAATTTCATTCCAAATAACTGGTAACTACAGGTGATACCACAATTCACTCAGCTGTTTGAGAGACAGAGACAACCAATCATTAAAAATAAATTAATCTGCCAGTGTAGCATACAATCACACATTACTTTAGTTCATTAAGTCTTGCACCATTTCATACATGTTCAGACACATAGCAGACTAAGAAAATTTATAAAGAGATTACTATTTGGGTTTATATTGTATTTTAAATTCCTGAGCTATAAAGCATTCTAACTAAAGCAAATAATTAATAAGGTAAGCAGCTCACATAGCAAGAGAAATAAAATAAGGACACAAAGGCTGAGAAACTGAATCACCTAGATCATCTAGATCATATTACATTGGATAACCTATTACTTTTTGGAAAACCAAATACAGAAAATAAGAGATTTTCTCTAGAAAAACAGTTCATTAAGGGCTACCACTGAATGAAATTGTATTTTTCTAGGATCAGTATAAAATTCCCTTTGAAGTAACTAAGAAATAAGTTTAATATCCTTATACAGCTTTCTTCATTTTTCAAATTTCTTTTGAACAAGGAAGACTGTACAGCAGAAATGCTGTTTACCCATACGGTCTTGTCCAAACTCTGCAGAAAAAAACTTCTGTGCTTAACAGCTTATTTCTGAGTAGTTAAAGCAATTACATTATAGAATAGAACAATAAGTGTTATTTCCTTGCTCTACTTGTTAAACAGAAAGCTAAATTCATCTTGTGGTAGAGCCTTCATTAAGATAATCTGTTCTTCAGTTCTACAACATCAGTGTTCCTGGAGTTATATTCGTTCATCACATACATGCCTATGTACCATGATAACACTGTTCTAAACTATGAACTACTACAGGCAAAAACCTTTTTGATAGATTTAAGAACTTCTGATAGATTTAAGAACCTTTGATAGATTTAAGAACCTAGGGGCAAGAGCAATCTCACAAATCCATGTAGAAGACACTGCATAAAGGCAAATAATTAATTTTCTAAAACCCAAATGAATTCACCATTTGTGTTAAGATCACCCCTCCATTATTAATTTTTTGTAGTGCTCTTTTCCTGCAAGAGGTGCTAAAAGTTTGAACACAGTTCTGCAGGATCACAGTGTTCAATTTTAAAACTTGAGAAGGCAAAAAATATAAATTAAAGGTGGCTTTCATAAAAAGTTCAAATGCACATTCAAATTTAACTACAGAATTTCCTGATTACTGCTTCTACAGCAAAAAAATGAGAATGTAAACATCAAATACTGGATGCAAGGATGAACACTTCTGAACCTTGGTGAAGGTGTAGAAAGTTAAGACACTCATGTGAAATTGTGGTAATCACAACATCTACCTACCGGTAAGTTCCACTAAAGAAATGCATACAGACTTTAGCATCTCTGTAGTTCTTGCAGGTGCCAGACAAAGGGCTGTTCTTTATAGAAGCTGGTAATCCCCAGTACAGCATGGATCATGTTATCCAAGGCTTGGTTTGTTTCTTCACTAAAGCAGCCACCCACAACTTTACAACACATTAGGGGACTGGTGTACCAGGGCACTTGCTACTATCTGCTGCAATACAACAACTCAAAGAGATTCTACTAGGAAAAAACATGCCTGATCCATATTCTGACAAGAACTGAAAACCTGTCCACATCACTCCTGCCCTTCTGGGTTCTCTGTTACCCCACTATACCAATTCCGCAAATCCACACAAATACTGCATCACAGAACAGAAGACACAGGACTAGATTAAGAATCATTCCCCCCATGGTGAAGCTACCCTAAATGCATATTGGATTATAACCTCAGTAATTTCAAGTTTGCTCATCATAAATAAAACTGAATGATTTTTGAGCCCTGGGGATTTAAATATCACTTCTTCAACCGGCAAAGTAAAAAGCAAAAAAAGCAAGAACATAAGCTTCCTCTAGAATGGAGACATAAAGAGATATTTAACCATTTATAATTAATGGTTAAAGAGTATACTTATGTACTTTACATTAAAAAGGCAAATTCATATTTGCTTATTCATGAAAATATGAAGTAAATGTCATCAACAATAAATTAATTTTGAATAAGAAGTACATTCTTCACATATTTATATCACTTAGGTAAATGATTGATGGTCTCAGAAATAAGAAGCATGGGATTCTCAACCATCATATCTGCTTTTCTTAGCAAGATGCACTGGTTCCTTTGCTTACTTTTCTCCTAAATTAACTGCCAATAAGGCAACAGCAAGACAGCTTCTGTCTAAAATGAAGTTTATTACACACTTTTATTGTTCTCTTACTAGTTAACTGCATAAAGAATGTAAATTTTTGTAAGACTGCAGAAAATCCCAGTGCTGGTAGAAAAATGATAATTTTAATTACTATTTCAATTTCTAGCTAAGAATACTTGCACTAATTCTTGTCAAGATAGGGATTAACTACTTTTTTAAAAAAGACTGTAAAGAACTGTATTAAACACTTCCTGCTGCAATCACACCATAGTTTCCTCTTAATGCTCTTGAACTCCCTGGCTGCCCCACTTGCAAGATCTAATTATGCTTGGGAGTCAGAAGACATGATGGAGATGAAGACTGGAGAACAGGGCCGCTGCTGACTTTTGCACTCCCCATGGTACGTCAACCCGGCCCTAAACAATTTAATGCTCAGCTCGTCTCCAGATTAGCTACACCATGGGCTCCCATTATAGTTTCAACTTCTACCAAATCAGAAAAAAACAGCCGATCAAGCTACTGCCTCAGCTTCCAGTTTTTCCAATCTAACACTCTTCTGTGTCCCTTATTCCTGACATTTTAACTGTGTACATACAGACACACATAGACAGACATACATAAACATACACACCATTCAGAAAGTTTTGGAGTTGCATTGATCAAATTACATCCTCCTCCAGCCCTGCAAAAAGAACCCTTCTGTTATCTTCTCTTGAGTATCAACTCTTCGGTAACAGAGCCACTGACTGCAAAGTGATAACTGCTTGCTACCTTTTCCACCAAGCCATAAAAAGTACACGTGAGAAACGGAAACTACATGCTGGGCTGGATGTTCAGAAGCATCCACTCCATAGACTTTCATGCAAGATTAAAAGCTATTAGTGGGTTTCGGTTAAAAATAATCTATTAGAGAGGTACTATAGGAAATACTGGAAGAACCGTCTCTCGTTTGGAGACAATACCACAGGCAACACCTGCTTGTCACGCAACACCAAAGAAGCGTTTCCATGCTTTGAGAACAGCAGCAAAACACAAATTAGCACACTTAAAACAGTAATTGCCAGGGTGTGGAATAACTCCCAGGGGCACAAAACCTACACAGCACCTACAGCCTTCTTCCTCCACCAACACACCGCTTCCCTTTCTCTCTGGCGGAGCCTCCTGCCGCCGCGCTCGGGCGCTGCCCTCCCGTGCCGCCGCCCAGCAGCCGCGGAGCGGGGCGAACGAGCCGCGCCGCCCCGGGCCGGAGCGCGGCGGGGCCGGGGCACGCGGCCGCTCCCGCGGGGTGACACGTCGGACGGGACGAGCGGGAGCCGCGGCCCGGCCCGCCCCGAGCCCGGGCCCAGCGGCCGCCCCGGCCCGGCCCGGCCGCCCCTCACCTGCCGGCGGCACCGCTGCGGCCCCGGGCGCGTCGCGCTGCGGGGGACGGGAGGGCAGCAGGGAAGGGGGGACGGAGGAGGCCGGGCGGGGCGGCGCCGGCGGCCCCTCTCAAGCTTTATTTTCTTCCTTCTCCGGCGGCAGCAGGAGCCGGAAGCGCCGGGCCGGAAAGGGCTGGCGGCCGCGGCCTCTCTAGGCCGGCGTGTCTATGGTGGCGGCCATGGCAACCAGCGGCGGCGCCGCCCGGGAGGCTGCCCCAGCCCCGCCGGGGGCCGCGCCCGGGAGCCGGGGCCGCCGGCCGGGACAGCCGCCCGAGCGGCGGGCAGGGAGCCGGGGCGGCTGCGGGCGCGGATGGGCGCGCCTGCGAGGCGCTGCTCGGAGCCATGGCAGAGGCTCTGCCCGAAGCCGCAGTGAGGAGGAAGAAAAGCATAACCATCGAGGAGAAAATCGACATCATAAGCGCTGTGGAGAGCGGCAAGAAAAAGGCGGATATTGCAGCCAAGTATGGCATCAAGAGTAACTCCCTGTCTTCGATTATGAAGAATAAGGAAAAAGTTTTGGAAGCCTTTGAAACTTTGCGGTTTGATCCCAAAAGGAAAAGACTGAGGACTGCTTCTTATGCCGACCTGGAGATGGCATTGATGAAGTGGTACAGAATTGCGGAGTGCCTGAACGTGCCCGTCAATGGCCCTATGTTGCGCCTCAAGGCGAATGATTTTGCCCAGAAGCTTGGACACAGTGATTTTAAATGCAGCAATGGCTGGCTCGATCGTTTCAAGTCGAGGTATGGTTTAGTTTTCAGAGCTCAGCCTGTAGAAGCAGCTGCTACTCCTGCAGTGGGTGCTCCAACTCTTTGGTACCAAAATGTGCTTCCTTGTTACTTAAATGATTATCAGGCAAAAAATGTGTTTTACGTACAGGAAACTGGGTTGTTATATCAGATGTTGCCACATAACACGTTTGCATTTAAAGGGGAAACTTTTTCTGTAAATAAACAAAGCAAAGAGAGCATCACTGTAGTGATGGGTACAAATATGGATGGCTCTGAGAAACTTCCACTGCTCATTATAGGAAAAAGCAAAAGTCCTCTCTCTTTCAAAGATGTGAAATCACTGCCAGTGGATTATGAAACAAACGATAGGGCGTGCATGACTTCAGGAATCTTTGAACAGTGGATGCAGAAACTCGATCACAGATTTCAAGCACAGCAGCGCCAAGTGGTTATTCTCGTTGATTCTCTCCCAGCTCACACAGAAGTGAAGAACCTGAAGTCTGTCAAATTAGTGTTCTTTCCTCCAGACTCTTCTTCATGTATAGCTATGAAAGAAAGGATTATCAGAAGTCTGAAGGTAAAATACAGGCACTGTCTTATAAAGAGATTTGTTGAGTGTGTAGAAAAAAATAAAGAGTTTATTCTGACCCTTCTTGATGCAATTGAGATTCTGTACCTGTGCTGGAGGGAAGTAACACCAGAGACTATTGCAAAAAGTTACAATGGAGTAACTTTCAAATTAGAAACTGAGACAAAGGATAATGACAATGAGGTTGAAAGTGATTTTGATTTGATTGCTCATGCACGGGCAGCTGGAGTAGAGTTTCCAGAAGGTTTGTGTTCGGAAGAATATGCAGCTCTAGATGATGACTTAGTAACTTATGAAGTGCCCACAAATAATGAAAGGATGTGTGCCAAAGAAAGTGCATCAGATAAAGCTGAGATATTTGTTGGTAATGAAGATAAGGATGAAGGTGATCAACTTCAGGGAGCTGAACAGCTTTTACCATCCAAAAATGAAGCTTTGTGTGCTTTAGATACCCTTCGAAAGTTTCTCCAAAGTCAAGACACACATGATTCTCTTTACGACTCCCTAGCTGACTTGGAGAATTTTATTCAACATGCAGCATGTGAATAAATATTTTACCAAAGTGGGAAAGTATGTAATTGGGAAAAAAATATATATAATCAAAGATATCTTAAAAACAAGCATTGCTGAAATGTTCTCTGGTATATTTTGCTCAGCTGCCTAGATGAACTTAACAAAACTATGAAAAAGGGCCATGAACTGAAATTTTCCACAAAATCAGGAGCAAATAACATGTATTTGAGGTGAAGAGAGGGAGCAAGCTGAACCCTAAAAATCCTGTACTGCAATAAGTACAGTGGAGGCAAAATAAATTCTTTGAGCAGTTTGGTGCACTCAGGATAAACTGTTGACCACTTGGAATTCTTTCTTCAAGGAAACTAGTACTTCTACACATCAATATTTTCACCAGTGTTTTTGGAGTTTTGACAGTGGAGTAGTAAATATTTATCACCTTGGTGGTTTTGATACATAAACACAAAATTGAATAACACAGAAAATACATGGTTAGGTTTGAGAAGTAAGGCATTTTTAAAATAAATATTTTTTGCCCTTCATCAAGAATTCTGGCCATCTTTACTCTTGCAGCAGATGATGAACAGCAGAAAGTTACCACAGCTTTGAAGGTGTTGTTTTGTTTTCTTAAAACTGTTTGAATGGCATAATCATTTATCCAAGAGTCAAAAGACAAACAAACCTTTATTTGGTCTTTGAAGAGGTCAAAAAGGAAGGTCATTCTCTCCTTTTCGGCCTTTTTGGTGCATAGATTTGATGTAGGGTTTTTTTGTGCAACTCCATTAATTTCTATAGTAAATTCAGAAAAAGAACCCCAGTATCTGGAGTAAAAACCTCACTGAGCTCTTGTTTTATTTTCAGTACTTGGAGGCTTTGCTGTTGGATTCAATGCACTAATGTGGTTTATCACTACAAGTCCCATTAACAAGGGTGCTGCTTGCATGATTGCAGTGCAAAGTTGTGTAAATCACAGTACATTTACATATCTTTGAGTGTGCATTTCGGTAATCATATCAGAGCCAAAACCCACAGTGTATATGACCTTCTGGCTTTTTTCAAAACCTGTTTAAAATCTTTTCCGTTTCAATTTTTTTTTCAAAAGTTGGAGATAATAATTTTTCTAATTTAGAGGAATAGTTTTCTAATTTAGACGCCCTTTAGGAAGCCTGTGTAATAAAAAAAATCTATTATACTGCCTAAAATTAACCCATGAGAAAAAAAAATCTCATGCATATGTGAATCTTCAGTTTTAAATAAATAGTTTGGCTATAGCTTTGTTTATGGCTTTTTTTCTGGTGTAGAACAGTTTGTCCATTTTCATTATTGAGAAATCATTTCAGAAAATGTATAAGATTGTTGGAAGACAGTGAAAATATTAGCATTGGTGAGAAAAAGCTTTTGGCTGTAAGAATATTGTACTAGAACCCCTTCCAAGAAAAACCCCACAAACTTCTGGTTTCTTGTTGTGAAATATATTATGTGAATTCCATCCAAAGGATATTCTGATTAATGAGAAATTTCTGTTGAAATCCCAATAAAGTCCTACATAGAGATTTATAGAATCTGTGAAAAATAATAAATACCTAGAAGAGATAATTCCTCTGAATTATCTCTTCTAGGTATTTATTATTTTAAAATACAGATGCAAAATATTTTAAATTAACAATCTGTGTCAAATTCTTCTTGCTTAAATACTTTAGAACAAGCTTATGAGAAGTACTTCCGATTCTGACTAAGCTTATTTGAAGTTCATCTAAATCCCACAGACATCTGCAGATAATTTTCCTATAGTAATCTTTATATTTAAAATCTATTTCTTTGCAACAGCTTTTCCTGCTAAAGGCAAGTTGAGGGAAAAGTTTCTCTTACCTGTATAGTAAATATGTAATTTGTTATGATTTGATTCCATGTGGCCCTTACTGGCCTGGGTTCCAGATTAAGAAACTCTGTTTCCTTCTGAGAGAATTCAGAGTGTGAAAGTGTTGGATCTGAATGAGAAAGACTCACGTATGTAAGCAGCAAATCGTGGTTAAACAAGGGTTCGCTCTACAAGAAGTGTAACTTTTGCAAGAAGAGGTTGTAAAATCAGGAGATGGGAAGTAACATTGTTGGCTGGAAAGGAAGGAAGTAAATTACTGAGTCTTGTCATACTCTCTCATGAAAGCAACAGGAAGGATTTACTAATTTGGCCTGGACTTTGAAGGTGAATTATGAAACTTGCTTTAAAAAACATACAGCCCATCAAAATCCTGTATCTTTAGAGAATTTATGACTTTTTCCTTGCCTCCTAGTTCATTCTGAGAAACCAAACTAAAACACACTCACTGGAACTGGTTCTGTATGTCAGACACTTTATATTCTAACACTATAGCTTTCAAAATTATTTAGGAGCTCAAATATTTCTCCTCACTTGGATTTTAGTCACATTTATAGTGAGTGAAAATGAAATCCATTCTGAAGTTATTTTTTTCAGGTGTTTGTCACGGGGAGATGGAGACTCCCAGATCCAAAATACAAACAGTGGGAAAGGAAGCAGTGTGCTGTGTAAATGTTTGTCAGTTTAGCCTGTGCACAAGTTTGAGCTGGAGATTTCTTTACATTGTCTGGGTAAACCACCAGGACCGGGCTTTTTACATCTTGGGGTGGTATCTTTTAGAGGGAGAGGAAGAATAAAGCTTTAAATGGCATCATATTTAAAATGAAGAACCTTTTCTACAAAAGGCAGGTAACTAAGGCTGTTGTTTGTTTTAATACTTTAATATTAATATGGACAATAAAGTGCATTTTCTCTGTAGCTTTTCTGCTTCATGTTATGGTTAGATAGTACTTATGTTCTTCAGTATCAAGTCAGTGATGTTGCTTTCGGTAACACAAAAGAGATTTCTAGACATGGGAACTGAAAATATGAAGTTTTAAAAATATATCTGATGTCTAGACAAGGCCAAAATAGAAAAAAAAATTTTGAAAGTATGATATAAAAAAAAAAATCCTCAGATTCATTCTTGAGATAAGTAGCATGTAAAATAAGTCTGAGCTTCAAAAATGCATAGGTTTTTGAAAACTGTAAGAAATATTACACTGTGATTTTTTTGTGTGTTTGTTACTGTGTGTGCAGTTTTGGATACCTTTCAGATCTATAAAATTGCATCTTCTTTTAAAACTGTTGCCAAAAGAAAGATTGCTCTCTTGCAATGGTAAAAGAAAATAACAACTTTTTGCACCCTTAGGCAAAAATGGAAGCGAGGAGGCCGTCAGGGATCTATAGGACAGCAATACATGTGTGCCTGTAAATCCAACATTTGTGATGTTTTGATAGCTAAGCAATCATGGGAGTAAATGAGTCAATGGTTTCACATTATTACACAAATCTTGAGAATAATACCCTTAAACACACAGAGTTTTAAGTGATTTTAAATTTTATGTGCAATATTTTTGTAAATTTAAGTTAAATTGTAATATGAGAATATTAGTAAAATACCTCCAAGTTTTTTTGGTGGCTGTATTTATTGAAATGGTAGAGTAATATTGGCCTACTCAAGACTTACCTGAAATGTATGGTGACTGGGCAATCATGGAATGTAATGACAGTGTTTCATGTTATTTTATTCCTTTAATATCAATAAAAGCTGATGCTTCCTGGTTTTGGGAGGCATTTGTTAAATGAAGGGTTTGCAAAGTTCTCATTGGGAATTGAATGCTGCTGTGGCCAGAGAAGAGTTTTTATATTTATGTAAGGAAGTTGGTATTTGTATCTAGATGTTGTAATATGTCTGTTTTGGGGGACCCTTCCTTGAAAATCAGAACAAAGCCTAGTCAATTAATAAGCAAACAAATCAAACTGAAATTTTTGCAGTGGGATGAGTGACAGCATATTTCTGTCAATACATGCTTTAACAACAGAAAAAAAAAATTGCAACAGATGAAAATATAAAAACTTGATGTCTGACAGCCTGATCTTACACACAGCCTTTATGCTGGTAAAGCAGTGTGGTATAGTGCCTTTTCCTGATACAAGTGCACATCATTGGTTTATAGAAACAGGAATTCAGGTGTAGCTCATTTCCCTTCTTGGTAGCTCAGTACTCTATTTGAGCTGAATTTTCTTCTTTCAAATGTAGCTGTTTGGTTTGTTCCAAATGTTAATTGCATTGGTCTAATTAAAACCATACAACATCTGGGTTAAGACAGAGTGGGGAAGCCAGTAGTGTCTTGTCAACATAGCTGTGTCACCTCTGTTCTTTGAGCAGAATGGAAAAGTGTAAACTGCAAATTAGTGCGATCAGTAAAGTAAACAAATAGCACACTGGATTACCAAATCTGTTGAGTGAGAAGGTGCTGTATTTTTGACAATTTTTAAAATGGCTATGTTTTACAATATTTCAGCTGAAAGTCACATTCTTCCTAAGCTTTCATGTCATGCTGCCTCTGCCACAACATTGCAGCTTTGTGCATGAATAGCACCAAGGGGAACAGGTCATTCCCATCAACACATAGGTAGCTACAGTCCGTGTGAGTTGTCAGCCTGCCCACAGGTAGTGGCTGTGTCACTGGGGAGGTGAGTTCCAGAACTCGTTTGCATCCTCCCCTCCCACACTTGTGTAGTTCTATGTGCTGTGCCAGCACTTGGCTGTTAATCACCAAGGTAGTGACTCATCTGTCTGAGAAAGTTGTGGTCTGATGGGGTAGTGCAACCTCATCCCAAATGCCAAAGGAAATAATTCATGGTTTGTTGTTTGAAGACTGTGGGACCCAGGATTGCTGAGGAGGGCATTAAGATGTCTCAGCTCTCCTGGTCCCTGCTCAGTAGCAAGGCTGAAAAAAAGTTCTTGCTCTGGAGAAGTTCTTACAAAACACTCGCTATTCAAGAACTACTTCGACATGTGGTAACTAGTTGTTGGATTGCTCATCTGAAGTCACCCATTTCTCTTGAGAGATGTGCTGTGGGGCTGCCTCTGTATCATGCATACAAGGAGACAACCTAATGAACGCGCTGCTTTTCTTCTAATGGCATTGGTGCCTCCTATTTCTAACCTGTATAAATGATGCAATATGATACTTTGCTATTCAAAATTCTATTTCTTTCCCCTTCCACCTTTTGTTCATCCATTGCCTGTATCATTTTATATTCACTGATATCCTGACAATTCTAATGTTAATGTTAGGATTGTTGGCCTAACCTTCTGGCAAACTGCTTTCCTCTTTACACTCCGTATTTCTAATATTATCTTTTGCAGATCATATTTTTGAACTGTCTCATGTATCAGCTAGTATCACCCTCTTGGTACACATCCTCGTGATCATAGGTCCTAATTTCTCCATTGCTGTATTTAGTGACTTTCCCAAATCGTTTCTTCATTTAGCTGGAAACATTTAGTATGTCATTATTTCTTTTTGTCTTTTCCTTTTGTAGCAGAGGGTGAGCAGTGCTTTTTCCAACAGTCCCCAGGATGTCCAAGAGAACTGGTAACAAAACAAATAATCACTCTCTGCTTTCACGTGTCTCCATTTTCTCTTTCTGTCAGTGGTCCCTTCTGACCTGTCCTTTTAAATTCTCAATTTGACATTTAGTATCTTTGTTTAAACTGCTCCTATTTCTCTTTCATCTCTTACCCCTACCTGCCTGTATAGAATCCTTCCCACATTCCAATTTTATATTTATGTTTCTAAATATCATATTGCTACTCTTAGCTCTTTGGGTCTTTCTTCCCTCCTTTTTTACTGGCCCTATCTAATATTTAAACTGTATTTCAAACTCCCTTGTCCTCCTTTCTATGATTTCACGTCCAGTTCCCTCCTCCAAAAACAAATACTTAACTCTTTCTGGAGACAGCCAACTTTTTTACTTTCTATCTTACTTGGCACGTCTCCATGATACTTGTACATCAAATGTTATGTAATGATTAAAAGTGTGTTATCTGCCTTAACTTTACTCTTTGCATTTTTTTTCCTGAACCTTTATCTTAGTCATTTCAAGTCTTGCCTTTGTTTGAACCTTTCTTTTGCACTCCTGATCATTCGCATTAATTTTTTTTTAACCTTGTAAAAAATAAACCCACCAACAAAACCTGCATGAAGATGGAGTTTGGGACTGTTTGTTGATATAGCTAACTGTGTTACAATGTTGCATTAAAAAGTCAGATTGAAAGCCAACTCAAACATTAGCTAATATCTATCAAGGTTTTTATCTGAACCCGTATCTTTTGTTGGTTATTTTTGCTTTTTGCTATTTCAATAGCTGTTTGTGAGACATCAGGTATTTGTTCCATGTGTAGCAAGCCCATATGCCCTGAAATCAGAGAGAAAGGCAGGTAGAACATAAAAAAGGAGGAGTTAAAAGGCAGGCTCCTTGTCTATTGAGATCCCTCTGCAGGAACTCAAGGAGAATTTTTAAGTCAGAACTTTTAAAGCAGAACTTTTTATTAAAAATCAATATTAAGGGTCCATATCCTTATATAATTTAGCTCACAGAAATTATTAAGAGAGGTAACACCACAAGTTCTCTAAATTCTGGATAGCAAGAAATGGCCACCCACAATTCAGCCCCACTTCAAAACTGACACAAATCTGTGTTTGAGTTGTCTTCCCCAGAGCTAATGACACAATCTGTGTAAACTGTCTGTCACTGCCCTGCCCAGGGCTCATCAATGTTCAGTAAGCAAGTAGACATTTGCCTAGAGACAAGGCAAGGCTGAAACAGCATTTTTGTGTAAGAAGAGTTTCTGCAGAGTCTAGATGTTTCAGAAAGAGTCAGATGAGCTTGAAAATTGACATGGCTTTTCAGAAGTTAATCAAGAGACACTTGGTAAAATGAACTTGGGATCTGAATTAGAGATACTTACTATGTGCTGTTACTAACAACTGCTAAACTATTTTTGAAAAGCTGGCACAATGGATATCAGTTTTACTGCTCTGAGAAAAGGTGGCTCTGAGTGTTACATGTATACTCAACACATGGCAAAGGCAAACAATTCAAATTCGAGTTACAATTCAAATCCTAGTAGAGACATACCCTTAATTCCCTGTGAGAGCTGAAGATGACCAGACTCAGTGCATTATATACTCTGAGCATCTGTAGAGAAGCAGGAGCAGATGTGGCAAATGCTATAGACATGCAACAGCAGGACAGAAATACAAGTACAGACAAAGCTACAGGCTCTTGGCTCTGTTTGTTGAATGAATACAAACAGAGGTATCTCCCTCCAATTCCCATCAGGAGGCTTCCCCTACATGTCCTATTACCAACTCAATCTTTTCAAAAAGCAAAAGAAATTCTCCTAGGAACCAAAAGAAATTTGGGGGTTGATAATTCCTTGCCAAATTTGCAATGTTGTTTTTCATGCCCATTCACCATGTAGAGGCTGGGAAAAGAAATCAAAATAGAAGAGGTAAAGCTGAAGTAAACATGTAATAAAACTTGTAGGTTTTTGTGTCCCATCCTCAACTGGCCTTCACTCATCTCATGTAGATTTAGGTGCCCTAAATCATACAGCACCTTCGGAGCTTTGTCAAAGTGTAATCTGGTGCCGACATCTTGCCTGCCAGAGCTAACAGGAGAGCATTTGGCAAACAATGTTTGGGTGGCTGGAAATCATCTTGCAATTTAATCTTAAATATTCATGGTTAAATAGCTTTAGTAAAATGACTTGGTCATTCCCTAACAATATCTACAGCATTATTTATACCCAGCCATAATGCATATGTGCAACTCCAAATCTGCATTCTTTGTGAAATGCCTGCATCTGCAGTGATGATGTGTTGAGGACTAATACTGGGATAGCAGATAACATCCTAGACAATGAGATTATATGAAACTGAAATTAATGTAAGCTTCCTAAGGAATTATTTTGAATGGGGATTAGGTAGCTTTATGAATTTAAAACTTCCTTCAGATTTCTTTATCCTCTCACCTCATATCACAGACGGAGAACCCAGTAGCTTGCACTGGTGCAGCCTCACAGAGGAGATAATTTTGAAAAGTGTTCTTTGGGGGGAACTCTGATAGTGTTCAGAGGTATATTGACCTGCAAGGATTATGAAGAAATTTTGCAACACGTGGAAAACAGCCCATGGGATCCAGCCAGCAGGAGGTTTAACTGCTGCTCTGCCTCCCAAGTGGGCTGAGCCAGCTTCTTATTAGGATGCTGACTCCTCAGGCAAGGCACATATTTGTGAGATTACATCCTCCAAAAGCCGTAATGCAGGTACTGGTTTGCTTTTAATCATTCATCTTTCTCTCTTCTTCCTGTCTGCCATTCCAGCTTCTCAGAGATTAAAAATTCCCTGTCAGGCACCTGCCTGATCCGATCAGTCCCCCGCTTTGTGAACCTGGGATGGTTCTGTGCAATCCACCCTCCTTATGTACCAGCTTTAAATATAGCACATATATTTGGCAGGCTTTTTTTTTTGAGGGGGGGGGTTGATTTTTTGTTGAGTATTGGATACTTGCATTGTCTAAAAGCATTTCCAGCTCTAATGGGAAAATAATGAGTTGTGAACCTCAAGTGAACTCCATGTTTCTCTCTGTGTGGAGATAAAATTATAAGAATTTAAACCATGTTGAGATCTTCCCTTACTTACATTTGAGAAGGGTGTAGACTCAGATTAGGTGTGGATTGACCTTTGCAGACATGGTAGAACTCATAAAGCTTCACAATTAAGTACTCAGAACCAAAATGGATGATGAGAGGAATTACATGTTCACTTCCAGGAAGTTTCTAATTCCTATGGGATCATATCTACAATCCTTTCCGTCAGGGGTTTCGTTAACAGCCAATCATTAGGACTGACCTCTTTCATTCCTGCTGCATCTGCCTGTGAATGGCTGAATCCCAGGTCTCACAGAATTTTAGTATTGCTTGTCTCATACTTAGGATACACCTAAGTATAAAACCTGTACCTTCTGACAGAAGATCAAGCCTCAGTGAGCAGGATATAGGCAAGGTAGCAGCCTGCCAGAACCATGACCTTCTCACTCCAGGCCACACTTGGTGCACCTACAACACTTTGGCACAGGGGTGTGACTATGGCATGGACAGATGCGTAGAAGAGGAACCACAGGAATTAAGGGATATCAGTCTGTGTACTGCTATTAAGATGTGTAATTTGGCTTCTAGTATATATACTGAAGTATATTTCACTGTCACAGCTCTCTACAGCAACAAAAAAAAAAAAAATTTAATAAAGGTGTGCCATCTTGTATTGCCATCACAGATACTAGTGAAAACACAGATTCATCTGAAAATGTGTTGCAGTACATCCAACCTAGCTCTTAGAAAAGGATTTCTCTCCATACCAGACTCAATCAGAAGGACAAATTTATGATCTTTTTCTTTTTCAGGTAGCCTTGCATCATTACAGTCATTACTATACTGAACTGAAAGTAAGATTTAAACTCAGGGTGTTGAGAAGCTATGCTTTCTGCCACAAATGCCCACAGTATATCCTTCCCTGGGTTGTGACTGATGGTATTTTGGATGCATATCACAAAAAAATTCTATCACCTGTATGAAGACCTGGTCAGAGATTAAATACACCCTGTGTTGAGATGGGGTTTTCAGAGAAATAAGAACTGCAGGCAAGATACAACTCACATTTCCATCAGAAAATGAGGGTGCAGATACATGGTTTTCCAGGTTTCAGCATAGTTTCTGATTTCAGATTCTAGACAAAAGTGTAAAATTTCTGAAACAGCTTCCTTGGCACTGCAAAGGCTGTTGAAAACTTTTTGAGCTAGCAATATGTGGCAATCACCCTGACAAAGGGATATATCACATATTAGCATCTGTGATGGTCAAACCAGTATTAACAATGTAATGCCTTATAGAAAGTGCTTTAACTGAATATATTTTTTAAATATGCGTTTCAAAAATATGTTTATTTTATAAAAATCAACTATGTTTCATTGCTTCAGTCCAGTTTCCACTTGCATAGAGGAGCAGACAAAGTCCCTTCAGGATCACTAACACATTTTGATTCAGGGGCCTGAAGTTAAATAGGTACAGGCTCAAAATACAGGCTGAGAGGCTTCCAAACAGCCTTAATTTAGCCTCTCGCTTGCATACACATTATAAATACAGTCTCTCTGCAGACTATCACACTTTTTCCTTTAATATCTGTCTGGTTTAAAGCTCTATGCTGTTTCTTTAATTCAACTGGGACTATTTATATGTATAAATATGTCCTCAAATTCTGCAGAGCTGGACTATGACAGGACTGGAGGCTGCTTCCATGATTTTAAATGTTGGTTCATAACACTACACTAGAAGTGAGTATTTAGGTTAGGTCCTTTAAAGGTATTTAAATTACAAACTATGGAAAAGAAATTTTTTAATAATCTGGGAACAAAATTTGCTGCAGATCAGATATCCATACTCTTAAATGTAGCTAGTGGTTATTTGCATTTTTAGGTATCTGAGAAGCTTTAAAAAGGCTTGACTTTAATGTTTCTTTAGAGTCTGGACTCTATTTAAACTATTTGTGAAGTAAAGTTCAGTAATTACAGTGAAAATATGCAAAGGAAAAACTCAAGAACATTTAATTCAAGTACAGAAAAAGGGACCTAGATGGGAGGATCAAATGAGAGCTGCCACAGCCTAAAAAAGTATCAAGCAACATTTAAGCAGCATTATTTTAGGACATCAAAGATTATCTTCAGATCCTTTAGGTGTGGCTGGAAAAATCTTAGTACTCACATTACAATTTGGATGTGCTGGTGTGTTTTTTTATGGTCCAGTATTCCTGAAGGAATGTACTTTTCAGATTTTAGTCTCTTCTTAGGAATTGCTCACAGCTGAAAAAATACCTTCAGACATCCAGCTGAAGCACCCTAAAAATTAAAGTAAGGAGGATTTTAAAAATCTAATTTACTTTCCCTCAAGTACCTTGTCTCTCTACTCTTCATTTTACTAAATCCCCAGTGATTGCACCTGTGACAGATTTCTGTTTGGTTTTCAATCCTTTATTTCATCAATCTCACGTCTTGTTATCTCTTTAAGAGAAATATTTCAATTTCTACAGAGCACTGTGGGTTTTTTTTCAAGCCAGACCTTAAGCTAGCATTGACTTGTAAGTGACAACTACTGAGTAGGCACCTCCGTGTAAGGCACGCAGCACTGACATTTCATGTGAAGATAATTCACCAGCTGACAGCTTTTTTCCCCATTTAAGTTGCTGACCATGCATCTATCAAGTGAGCTGGCACATGAAAGCCTGTGACCAGACAAGGCTCTGATCCTTGCATAGGACACCCAGGATATGTTTCTTCTCTCACTCCCAGGAGCAGCCACAGAGAATTTCCCATCTTTGAAGTTTTTTCCTAAACTGCACAGATAATCCTTTTAGCGTGACAGTTGTATTGTCTGCCATGTGCCCGTCTGTGCTGGGAGGTCTGCTGCTCTCTTGTGACTGCACAGCCATTTCTGTACAAAACAGCTTTATTCCTGATACCAGAGACTCAGAAGCCAGCTCCTGTTCTGAACAGGCTTTTGAACACACTCACAGCCCTCTGCGAAGCATCTCAAGCAAATTAATTCTTCCTAGCTTATTATACGGCTCACCTTTTGGAGTCTACTTCTGGTCAGAAATGTTCCTCAATCCCTGACTGAGAGTGGAAGGGGATCCTCTCCTGACAACTGAGTTGTAGTGCCCCATGACCTGTTTGTTCCTTTAACTAGGACTTGGATTGTTTGCACCAACTGTATACTTAATACAAGTTTGGGATATCTGAATTAAGTATACAACTGCACAGAACCACACAGAAAATTTATATTTCCATTTATATAATTTCAGTCTCTAATTCCAGCTTGAACCCTAATACAACATGTACATAATTATTTTCAAAGAATGAAAAAAACCTTTAATGAATAAATCCCTATGCTGTTCCACAAAGAAGCCAAAGCCTGATTTACTCATAAATAAAAGGTCATGAAGCCTTTTTAAAAACTGATATTTTTTATTTAAGTTTCATTCCAGCACTGACCTCAGGAGAACAAAATACACAAGATTAATAAATTGTAAATTTCTCTTACAGTAGTGGTATGTTACAATGAATAAAAGTGCCTGAAAATTCAATTCTCAGAATTGCATTGCTCAGGCCTTGGCTTCTTGTCTGAGATGCTCATAGCTTCATGTCTCATCAGGATGCTCTGCACAGTTTTGAAAATAAGTGGGGCATAGCATCCTGGCCAAAAAAACTGGGTTTTCCCTGTTAAAATGGGTAGTTTGGGGGGCCAAAAAGGGTACAACTACTGTTGGTGCCCAAGAGCACTCTGAAGTTACAAAGTTAGGAGAAAGCACTAATTATTTAGCTACCAAAAGGAATATAAAGCTGGTAGCATTGAGGTAAGTGCAGGCTTTAAAAAAAAGCAAACCCTAAAGTTGTACTTTGGAGTGTTCATCCCACCTTTATCCAGCCTGCATTGAGACAAAGACCTCATGGAGTCCCACCTAGATTCCAAGGATAGAAGTCTAGGAAGGTTGCTATGTGAAGGATTTTCTGGGTGATTCCCCACTAGGCTACAGGAAAGCTCTACTGGGGGCTATTACATCAGCTAGTAATTGTGTCTCTCTTGTGGTCAGATAACAAGATGACTTTGCTGGCCAGACATTGTCCTTTTGGAAGTGCAGTTCAGCTGTGGATTTTGCCTGAGGGAAAGCTGAGCTTCCAGGAGGACGTGTCTTTCAAAACACAGTCAGTACTACAGCAGAATGGAAGCATCATCTATTTTAGGAATTTACACAAGTCACAAATAGTTTAGCAATCTTTTGGCATGTACAAAATGTATAATCTGTGTACTGCTTCTCCAAAAATTATAGAAATGAAGTGTCCAGCTACACTTCAATATAAATCTGCCAGTGCTCTCAATGCACCCTGAGGTCTCTTCCATTTCAGAGATTTTCAATCTTAGAAGTCTCTATTCAAACCCATTTTTTATTTTGTTAAAGGAAACGTCAATGCAAACATCTGAATATTTTCAAGTATAATTTTGTAGGTGCAAACATCTGGATATTTTCAATTTTAGTTTTGTATTTTATTTCTGTTCCAATTGAAGTATCCAAAATATTGTCAACATGAAATAACAACCTTGTGTTATCTATGTGGAAAAAAAAAGAAAAATAAAAAGAAAATAAAAGAAAATGACAAGTCCAGTTAAGCAAAGAGATGCTTAAAACTGGCCGATACTTGTTTTTATACTTTTATTGTCATTCTCATTTTAGTTATATTACATTGTCCCAGTTGTTAGGGATAGCATCTCATTGTTCTAAGTTTTGTTCTAATTTATACTGGTGGCATTGTTTTCAGAAAGATCGAAAACTTTTCCTGAAGCACCTCTGTGGCTGAAATAAAATGTTACTTCTTTCATATAATCTAGATTTGAATTTGTTGGAAAGAGAGCTTTGACATCTGCAACTCAGTCAGGCATTGCTTGCCTGAAACAAGTACAACTGTGAATGTGGTTCCAGATCCTCATGAGATTTCTACATGAGGATGGATTTTAGCCTTGATTCTGCAAGACTGACTTAGCTCAGCAACCCGCAGAAGTGCCATTGCAGCTGACACTGTGGCTGACTCAAGAAGATCCCCTATGGGCTTTGCACAATCTCTCTTTCTTTGATGTTTGTTTCTTTTTAAAATGTTGTAGTGAATTGCAATACACTGCTATTTTCCATTCTTTTACAGCAACTTGTGGGAAAATTTTATCCATCCTTTCTCAACATATGTCAGAGACAGAAACAAGTCATGAAGGGACTAGCAGAACTTGGCTGGCTCCAGCCCCTGCCTGCACTTCAGAGCAGGTAGATTAGCTGCTCAGGACTGAAGCAGACAAGCTGTACTAGGAGGTTTGTAATAAAAGCCCTGTAACTAACCATCAGCTTGCCACATCACTTGAAAAAGTTTAGCTGATGTTGTTCTCACAGGAAAAAGGAACTAGAAGAACATCAGCCAATCGGCTGCAGCATTGCAATGCATTTCTGTTTTTCTGAAAATATCACTCTGATGACATCCTGTAATCTCAATGATGCAAATCATTCTCTATTAAGGAACAACATCAACAAACAGCCTAGCTTTGTGCTCAGAAATGCCCTTTATACTCTAAAAACCAATGAAATAGTAACATTGAACATGCAGAAATGTTTCCAGATGGGTAACATACACCCCAAAAATTTAGTGGTTTTACCTGTGAAAAGACACTTCTTTTTGCTAAAGGTGCATTGTGGATCCTAGTAAATGCACTAAGGCCTATGAAATTATCAGATAAAATCTACCCCTATTACAGAACCATCCATGACTGAAGCTACATGGGTTTCCAAATGCACAAGTTGTTTTGCAGCAAAGTTGTCACTACAGTTTTGGTTTCTGTATTTCAACTATGAAGAGAGATGCATAAGGCTGAAGACAACAACCAAGGCAAAGGTACCAACCTTGCTTCCCAGGCAGGCAAAAGGGAACCTGCTGGGAGTACTTCAGGGGAGCACAAGCCCAGTGCTGCTGGGCACAGACCGAGGTAACTGCCCATCCTTGACAGTCTGATTTGTCAGCATCCAAAATACCTCATTCCTCCTCCTCTACAATTAAAAAAAAAAAAAAAAGGATAGTCAAATGCATGCCAAACCACCTTCCTATGCCTCTAAAATCTTTATTAAAATGTACTGTGGCCAAGAGTCACATTTCCTGTACTTTTACTTGCCTTAGAAATCATACTTGTGTACATAGCAGTAGATGGCTATCTTGCTTTCAAGGGGCAGTGATGAGTTGTTAGTCAAACATTTCTCAATAACAGTTGATGGGAACTTGAGAGGAAATGCTACAACCTATGTAGAAAGACTGAAAGGGAAAAGAGAAAAGCATATAATTTCTTTACATTAGAAATATGGTGTAAACATGCAGCAAAGATACAAAACAAACACAAATCCTGTTTTGTTTTCCCTTCCAGTTTCTCTCTCTAGGATTATGATTTTATAATGGATGAGTGAGCTGGGCTGGTTCTACAGAATGGGGCAAAACCACAAAATATGCAGGGCAGGATAAATCAGAAGAACATGTTTGCAACCCATGTGGTATTAGTATGGCAAAGTTAGGAAGGAAGTGGGAAGAAATGGAAAGGAGTATAGTACATCTTTTCTGTACGTTAAAGCAATGAAAATACTGTTAAATATTAAGACTTTGCCTACTGTTGACTAAAGTTCAAGGAAAGCTGAGGATAGACAATAGTGCCAGCCTTGGGATCTGAGACTCTGCTCCTGAAAACACAGACAGGCTTTGCCTTTGTGGCCACCAGCCCATTATCTGTTTTCCTACTGCCAGTCTAGACAAAATCACCTCTGAGCACAGACGGGTAGCTCAATTTCGGGACTTCCATCATTCAAACAGTCTATGTCAATAAGACACTATTACTAATCCTGGAGTTTCTGTCATTTTCTAATGGAAAAATCTTAAAAGTATTGGCAAGTTTCACCTCTGACACTTGTGTCTGATAAGTGTTATTGTATATGACTATGAAATTATATTAAAGAATACCTCCTGGAAATATTTGATTTGTTGGTCAGTGTACTGGCTTCAAAACTCAGAGCTCCTCTTTATCTACTTGTAGGTGCCAATGTTGCAACTTTGCTTTTCCCCCCACTATTTTATGAAGTTCATAATCATACATTGCCAATACTAAGCAACCAGTTCGGATTTTTAGTTAACTGTATCATTCAAGGGGCTTAAATCTATCAACAAGCTGGTCATTAAATGAATCACTGACCTATTTCTCAGCTACTCAAGCTAAATAAACTATAAGTGATGACCTATAAAAGCATCAGTGTGTTAAGAAAAATTATTAGCTGGAGAAGCAGAGCAGCAATAAATCACTCCCCACCAATCAGAACAGAAAGATTCACCAGCTTCGACAAATTCTAGAACTCAACAAATTCTGACCAGAAATCAGATTTTGACACACTGATGTCTAGGGGAAGTACTGTGAAGCTCCTACATAGTCACACTTCAACCCTCCTTCCTTAGATTACTGCTGGAAAATTTTATGCAAGTATTTAAAATGGCTCTAACCTAGGATGCTCCAGAGTAAAATCTGGAGTGCAGACTCTCCTCAACTCAGAGAGATTAATTTTAGACCTAGCACTTATTTCTACAGTGGAACAACCCAAATCTGTGATCCAACCACTCTCCCTGCTTGGGTACATGTATGATTTAGATCCAGATCCAAATCCTGAGCCCTGGCTAGGCCCACCCTGTATAGCAAGAAGATTGAAAATGTTTGGTTTAATTTTTAAGTTCTCCATTGCTCTTACCCACAGAGCACCACCCAACAGGAAATCCATGGAAGCCCCTGGCCAGCTCTTACATGTTTCTGAGTGTGTGGACAGTGATGGGGTGGTGGGATAGAGAACAGGGCAGCATTTGTGGGGGCAACAGCCAAGGTCTGCACACCCAGACAGAGACTGCCAAGGGGGAGCAAATATAAAGAGGAGTCAGGAAGGGAGGCAGGATTACCTTCCCCTTTCTGCCTCAATCAACCATGCTCTCAGCCCTGCATCCTGGTGGGGATTGAAACCTTCTGTCCTCTGTCTTCTGCAGCCATCATCACACCAGTGTCTCAGCACTTTCTCACTAATCCACCTGTTCATAACAAAAAATTGATGTGGTTTTCTGCTTTTTCCTCTTCATCTGCATGAACCAGCCCAGAATACTCAGTTACAGGCCCATAAGAAAGCCAGCTATTCATCCCATTGCTGAAGACAGCCTACTTGGGGGTTGCTTTTGGGACTGTAAATGCATGCAGCCTCCCACCCCGATGTGGGGAGAATTACAGCTTGAAAACCAAGGCAAGACGGGAGGCACTATTGAAATTTTCTTGCTTAACTACCCTGAAAAGTGACATAAAACTTTCCTGCTAACATACATATATGAAGTTTTATGTCTGATTTGTATATGATCTCTGCCACTGTGTGTAGATGAAGATAGAGGGTAGTAAAGTCAGGAGTGAAAGGAGAGGAAGACAGCGGGAGCTCTCTCGCCTACAGCATAAAGGTGCCTCAGTCAAGTGTGTGCCTGAAGAGCAACTTCTGTTTTTTTTTTTTCTTCTTCTTCTTTCTTTTGCAATCATTGCTCGCTTGACAGGCCCAGACGGAATGACATCACTTCCTAAAAGCCATCAAAGAGAGTCCATCTCCTGAAGAAATGCAGCTCAGATGCTCCCCGGCAGGAAGCAGGAAATGTAGATGCTGGGGTGCAGCAGGGCGGCTGCCGGAGCGCCCCTCAGGTGGGAGCGCAGCCGGGGCAGCATGCGGAGCCGCGGGCTCCCGGCCCTGCTCTCTGCCCTGGCGCTGCCTGCAGCAGCTGCCGCCGCTGGTGAGTAGGAAAGCGCCTTTCGCCTGCCGAGGTGGGACCGCGTGTCTTGCCCGCAGCAATGGGACCAAGTTGGAGGGCAACACCCTCCAAACTCAGCACGGGCAGGAGATCTGTGGGGACTTGCTCTCTGCTGCTTTTTGCTGGGTTTACCCTCTCTGTTTTCAGTTGCCTCTTTTTTCAAAGCTTTGACTCTTTTTCCCTTAGACCTATCCCCGAACAGCAGCAAACTTTTCCTACGATTGCAAACTTTTCCTAAATTGCAGGTGTGTAGAGAAGCGGAGTTTCCACGTTGACCCATGCTCCTAATTTTAGTTATGTTTTGAACTTTTTGAAACCCCACACCCATACCATCAATGTTTATTAGCAAAGTTAAAGGCAAAGCACTGCTTCCATTCAAATGTGACTGCCGATTTCCGCAGTCCCGGTGCACTGAAACGGGTTTAACAAAGGAACAGCCGGTTCCGGAGACAAATATTTTGAACTCTCAGCTGCAGAACAAAGTGATCGGCACCATGGACACAGGTTTTGACCCGCTGAAGAAAAGAACCATGAGTGCAAAAGCAGCTTGTGACAAAATGCTGAGCACTGGGGGTGTCATTGCAGAGACCCTTGCCTGTTTGCAGGGGTCATTGGTTCCACTGGCATTTTGGCAGCCAGTGACTGAACATGACAGGCAGCTCTTGGGGTGAAACCTTGCTGAGGTAGTGCTTGTAAGCCTTTTGGGGTCAAACAAATCCCTGCCAAAGCTCCTTGGTATGGACTAGAAATGTTTGCTGTCTCTGTGCTGCTGTAGCAAGCAGGAGCTCTACAGAAAGCAGGCAAAGAAGACAGTCACTCTCAGATATCACTGGACTTCTCTTAATGTCCTAAAATGCACTGCTGGAATTGGTGTTTTGGTGTGAGTGCTTTTTCCCTGAAAAACAGTACTGTAAACAGGGTGTAGAGCTGGGCTTCAGGCTCCTGGCGTGCTGCTGAGCTGCTTACACTTAGGAGACTTGCTTAACTGTACGAGCGAGCTAAGTGAGGTATAAAATGGTTAGGGTTTGGCTGTGTTACTCCAGCCCTGCTGCACTGCAGACACGTTAGGAGAATATGCTGCAAGCACTGAGTGTAGCTCAGAATCAAAGCAGTCAGAAAATCCTTCCATGGGCAGAGTGAAACAGAGGTTACAGAGAAATGGAGAAGTACAATGAAGGCATGAAGGCAATGCAGAGTGATAAGGCTCCTGCTTCTCTAGCTCGTGTGCAGGGTTCTGAAAGGTACTATTTCATCACCACGTCCCCATGGGGGAGGGCACATTAGCCTGGAGCCTCTCAGCTCATGACTGGGTGCGCCCCTGCCCTTCTGTGCAATGGGCATTAGGGGCTCCAGGAAGTGCCAGGCAGATGTCACATACCAGGTGTGTGACACTCCTCACACTCCCCACTTCCTACCAGTAGGTCCACCTTTAAATTCTGGTTGATTTTGAAATGGTTCCTCTTTGGGAGTGAGTCAGTCCTGCCAGAGCCCTTCCCAAGCCCTGCCAGCTCTGACTCTACAGAGCCACTCCACAGTCACTGGGGAAGGGGAGGAGAGCACCCACCTTTTCTCCACATACAAAGGCAGTTTTTGCATATGCAACCAGCCCCAAAATGTACCTGGGGGCTTACTCTGACTGTGGGGTAGGATGGGGAAGTTGTGAACTTGAAATTTCTTGGGGGGAAATTAAACTAGTGGGGGGGAAGTTTATGTAGGACTTATGTACCCCACAGGCACTGGTGGATCAGGAACCCCTCCGCTGAGAGCAGCCTCCCAGGCAGATCCTTTGCTCTCACCCTTCCTTGCTCACAGATCAACAGGGCAGAACCTTTATCGGATCTTTTTCACCTTTTGCCAGGCACAGTCTTCACCTTTTAAGCAGTCTTCTGTCTAGAGACCATTTTCAAAATAGGCAAACAGAGTATGATTAAATCTTGCAGCACAGACAGATTAAAATCTTTATAAATCCTGTTCCCATACCATGTCATTACCTTGTAAAAGCCTACCCTTGCCATTTGGATTGTAATTTATGGATGGTTTTCTCCTTGTGATGCCACAATCACTTTAATTCCAGTAGCTCTAAGAGCATTCCTGAGGTCTCAGCTTTTGGTGCTGGCCTTCTCCCAGCTCCAAACTGAGGGGATGTTGGGGTTTGTGCTGGTTCCCTTGCCCTTGCTTCAATGCACTCAGGAAGCCCTACAGGTAACAGTGTAGGGCATCAGCTCTACTGCAGGGAATGGTACTCACTGCTCAGCCTTGCAGCAACCCTGAAGACCTACCCAGGTGTGTGTGCTGATCCTAGTAACAAGCATTAAGACCCTTACTATAGCTTATAGGAATATACTCTGACCCTTGAGTCATTTCCCAGGCTAGGCCATCTGCCACTGCATTCCATGAAATAGGTGGGAAACTGCAGCATAAGTGGTCTGACATGGGGAGCAAGAAAATGTGTGAGGAACAGTAAAACATGTAATATTGCCAAGTAGAAGAGCTGGGGTGGTTGCAGGTAGTGCTCTATTTTGTCTGTGTCTGTGCCATCGTTTTGAATTGTCATTCAAAGAAACACTGCTATCAAAGATCCAGATGTTCAGCAGCTTGTACCACGAGCACAGGCAGTGACTCTCTCCTTGGCAGAGAAGTGTCTTTTAGGCTGGCTCCTCTGCAAAGCCAAGGTATCTAACGGAGCAAGAATTTTGACCTGTTCCCCCTAGAGTAATGAACTGAGAATGGGTTTGAACCGGTTATAATCACCCGTTAAAATTTTCCAGCTAAGCAACAATGTAAGAAATGAGGATTTGTTACATTTTCTCATTCCTAAGCATAGCGCCCTAAAAAGCAGATGAAAAATCCTTTCTACTGAACACATCAACTCCTCCTATGTATTCACTACCATTCCTCCATTTTAGCCACACACAAATATTCACTGTTTTATTCAGCAGCTTCAGGGACATTTCAGAAAATCTCTCATTTACATCAGCAAGATTGTATGCTAATTTTCAGGCACTGACACCAGTCTCTTTTCCCTCAAGAGATTTTATGATAGCTGGAAAGCCTCTGGAGCTTTTGAATCTAATTTCAGGGTCCTCCTGAGAGCAAGGAGCACTGAGAGATTTTGCATCACAGTGGGGTCACAGGAGTATCACAGATGCAGAGCTAGAAGGCCATCAGATTAAGTAGAAGCAACTAAATGCATTAAATTGGTCTGGAAAGCTTGTAGTACTTGGGGTGAGCAATGAGACTACAGGTTCACAGTTGGACTCTAAGATGTGTGACTGAATTTGCAACACTGCCTGTCAATGCAGCACTTCAGCTGAATAGAAATACAGTGAGGAAAAGCAGTTTCCACCTTGTATAAATAAGCTTAAACAGTTGTTTCCTCTTTCAGGTTATACCTAGATAACGCTTTCTAAGCACCTCGTTTTAATAGGATCTTGTCTGCAGATTAGCCACCCTGAAATGCTTGTGCTCCCTCATCAGAAGAGTGTATGCTCCCAACAGCTAGCCTGCAGGCTTTTAAGGATTCCTTTTCTAGCCAGACTGACAGGCAAGACCTGCCACAACAGGCAGCCGGGCAAGCCCTGGCCATGGCAAGGAACAGCCCTTCTTACAGCAACCTGAAATGTGGAGAGAGGAGCAGTGCAGGGATGAGCAATACCCCAGAGGATCATACAGACCATGTGGAGTGGTATGACTACACCACCAACGGAAGGTGTACATGGAGCAAGATGATATAGGATATGGTAGCTTTATTCCAGCTTTATAGCCGTTTCTTGTTCTGTCACCTTCTTTTGAGCCCTCCTTCCTTCACTGCATTTTTATAGCTTATGGGAAAGTTTGGAAAAATAAAAATTTTCCTTTCAGACTAATAAGCCTGGCTATCCCACTGACATAGCTCTCGCCTTTTTCTCTATCTCATTGCTTTTTCTTCTGTCAGTAGGCACTCTGGTGCAATTTGAAAAATTCCCTTGAGAGAACCCAGTCCTTGAGTCTGACAGCAAGGCAGTAGAGAGACTGATGGTTTTACAACAAAACTGAATGTGCTGACTGCCAGGTGTTTTCCTTTGCTATTTTCTTTTGCCTCACATCCAAGTGAATTCAGAAACCTGTTTGCCTGCTTACTTCATCAGGAAGCCCATATCACCACCTCTGAGTGCTGCAGCACAGAGGTAAAAATGCTGCAACAACAGAAATGTTGTTTGCTTGATTGAGACATCATTTTTTGGACTCCAATCTGTAAAACTGCTTGGTATATTCAAGTATCTCTGTCTCCCATGAAAAGCATATTTGGGAGCACCTCCAAAACTCAAGCAAAGTCTATCAGTGATCCAAGCATATTTTTAAAGTAAAAAATGTTGAGTAATACCTTATACCATAGTATCCATGTACAGGGACATACCTTTTTCATAATTTGTAAGAACTGTTAATTGAACCTTTTTTGAGATGCTGCTAGTGCTTGCTCAAGTATTTTGGTCCCTTGAGTTCTAGATTCTCTAATACCTCAGTTGTGGGACCCTGAGAACTTCCTGACTTCCAGCTCCAGTTTCTTAGCTTCCAGTTACAGCTATGGCCACCTTCTAATCAGGGTGGGCTGCAGCTGCATGCCAGCCCCTCTCCCTTCTTCTCTTGAAACATGGGAAGTGGCAATACAGGCTGGGCTGAAGCTGTGGTGTGTTCGCATCCACTTCCCTTAACACAGGAAGAAATCATCAGCATTCATGCTCCAGGTAGTCCAGACAAAGGTGAAGCCCATGTGGCTGTTGTATGAGCATTTGCTCCTTGGAGAAGATGTGCAGAGGGATGAGTATGGATGTTGGAATGTAGCCAACAGCATGAGGCTGAGCTCAACAAGAGAAAGGGCACAGGCTTGGCTTTACAAAGTCAAGGAGATATCTATATGGTCACACGTGACTTGCTCTTTGTTACACTCCACTGGCCTTGCTTTCCCATCCTAAGATTCCCATTTGCAGAGAGTTAATAGACATCTGCAAGATGAAACCCCAGCACAGCTGACAAGGCAGTTCATGGTATGAATTATCACTGTAAAAATCTGGCATGGAGAAAATGTTTGAACAGCACCTCACAAAATCTCCAACTTTCAGATGTTCTTCTGCCCTGCTTCAAACCTTGTAATGCCCAACTGTAATTTACCCCACCGAACAGCCACCCAGGCCAGCTGCAACACAGCCCACTTGCTATTTCGAGCACTTTAAATTGAAACACTCTGACAAATAGGAACTATCTTGAGGTCAGCCACGTGTGTCTCACTGGGCAGGTGGCTGTGGCAGGCTCTACAGCCTGAGCCCGACTCCCTGCTGGACTGGAAGCACAGATCCTTCCCTGATGAAAGCCACTGGGCCAACCCAGGTGCAGGTTGTGCTTTCCTACTGTGTAAAAAGGGTGATGTGTGGGTGGCCTGAGAGTGAGTGCAACTGCTGGGTGACAGGTGAGGCATCCCTTGAGGCTGAGCTCTGTTCCTCAGAGGTGATGGGGGAATGGGATGTGTTGAGGCAGCAGGCAAAATGCAGGAAATAAGAGCAATATCCTTGCAAGAACATTGTGCAATTGTCTGGCCTTCTGCTGAAAGATGTATTTAATTCATTCAGAGAAAAGATATCTGTAAGAGGAAATGGTGTTCCCAGAGAGATGCTGTTCTGTCCCTGGAATTATGCAAAGTGAAAAAAATACATGGCAGCAAGGTCACTCCCTGTGATTTACCATTTTCTTTGCCTAGAGACTAGAAAAGGTAATTCTATTTCACTCAGAGACAAATGATTTGAAGTCTGCTTCATAGTTCAAAACCAGGCAAAGTGGCAGAGATACTGGAAAAATCTCTCTCAGAAATCAAGCACAGCATACTCTGCAGCTGAGTTTATCACTGCAGTTAATGAGGTGTGACTGTTTGCTTTGCTTTAAAGCCACACCATGCTTTAGACATTTGTAAAATCCATTTTAGCTCTACGAATAAATGAAAAGTAAGGTATTTTCTCCGCACCCTTTTCCTATTTTAAGCAACAGGCTTGTCTCTCTCAATATATCAGATGTGGCAGGCGATGCCTAGAGGAGGAACACGAAGCAAGGTCATGGAAGAGGTGCAGTGAGGCTGCGGCGGGCCATCAGCTCTGCCCGTGGCACAGTCCATCATGCCACAGGCTGCAGCACAGACATCTCTGTGCACAACAGCCATTGAAACGGACTGGCTGCAGGCACTGGGAACTACAAACTGCCTTGGAAAAGAAAAGTCAAATGGCCAAACTAATAAGGGAGAGGAGCTCTCTCTCCTGTCCTCTGGGATAAAAGATTAAGGACAGCCAGCAGATCACGGGAAGGGGTGGAGCAGCACACACCTAAGGGGATCGTTACCTGCAAGGGAGGCAGAGATAGTGTATTGCTCTTGACCGAAATACTCTTGACTGAAGAGATAGAGAGAGTATTGATACAAAGTGCTTTGCCACAGAAGAGCAATCATTTTCATTGTCCTATTGTGCTGCAGGAGTCTGGTGACCTTCACAGTATTACATTAAGTATTCAAATTCTTTCCTAGTTTCTAGGAAAGGATGAAACAATCAGATGCCTGTGTGATATGTGCAGCATAAAAATCTAGATAAAACACTGCTGTCACACTCAAATAATTTTATTCATCTGAAATTGGGTTTCCTTGAATACAGTGTCATGAAATACTCATCTCTTTGAGACAAATCTGGTGGGAGAGGAGATGCTGCAGAGTGGATTAAGCAAGAGATAGCGCTCTAATCCCAGTTTTTCTCTCTCACTTGGCATCCCTGGGAAGGACAGCATCCCTGTCCTTCTGATTTCTCATTTGTAAAATGGAGATGATAACTGCTCATCTCTCAGGGCCATTATGAAGATTAATGTGTTTACAAAAGCATTTAAAATGCTAAGTACTTTTGGTTCCAGTCCTGTGAGATTGGAAATGCCAGCACTGAAGTGCTGAAAACCTTAAGCTCTTGCTAACTCTTGTGGAAACTCTGGCTGCCCAGCACTTTACAAGAACATGGAGAAATATGTAATTGCAAAAGTCAGAAAATTTCATCTTGCATTATTGCATAAAATGAGATGTGCACCATGCTGGCATTGTATCTGAAAGGGCAGACAACACGAAAACCCCATCATGCCAAGAAAATTATTGAAGGCTTTGCTGTTGTAATTTATCTAAAGACTCATTCTTGCACCTTTGGCTACTGCAGGATTTTGGGCATCAGTATAGAATACAGCATCAGCTCAGAATTTGCTGTACTTCTGTAAAGCTTTTGAACTCTGTGACAGCCAACAGACTCTTACCTAAACACACAAAAAGCACTTGTTTCACTATTACCGACACAGCCAATTTTAGCCACTTTTCTTGCAAAATGTGTGATAAATTAAGCCAGAACTGAGATCAAAGTTCAAAACCCCCAGTTTTAGCACTTATGGGGAATATCCAGCACTGATGCTTTGCCACACACTCCTTCAGCCAGCCTGTAGAATCAGTCAGAGGAACAGTTAATTGGACCTGCATGCAGAAAGGTCCCCGTGTTACTACCACCTCTTCTAGTCCACACAGATGAGGAAGTCAGCAGCTTTTGCACCCTTCAGGCTTCCTTTCACCAACTCTGTTTTTCACAGTGAGACAAATTTAACAAATTTGAGAAAGGCACAGAAACAGGGAGATGAGTGAACAAAAGGAACTGGTGAACCAGGGATAATGGTCTCCCTGAAAGTAGTACCTAACTCCTTGGGTAAGGGGAGAGACATATGTGCCAAGATTGAGAAGCAAAACAGGCTGGTGTGGTTTACTGAGAAGCAGAATAATTTCTCATGCGAGCAAGACCGGATGCCACCCTGCAGCAAAAGAAGTCTATTTGTGCAAGGCAGCTGTGTGCAGACAGATGACACATGCTGATGTGACCCAATAAGTCAGCTGAAGAATGTTATCATGACTGGTAAGATTTTTTGATAAAGTTGAGATCTAATTTTACATCCAGTGCCCAAGATGTGTGTATGGGGCATCTGCTGGGTTTTTTTTTTAATACATTAAATGGGAAGTAAATACTAAAGTTGTACACTGTGGCTCACTGATAATACTAATGAAATTCTTAAAATGTTAAATTGTCCTCATGTATTTGACAGACCTTGGAAATGATGGATCAGGAGATGGATCAATGATATTACCCACTTTTACAGCAACAGATCTTCCTGCTATGAGTCCTTCGACTGTGGATGACCATGAGCCAGTACTTGTAACTGCAAGCACTACTGAAAGCAGTTTTGATACACAGAGTTCTCCAAGTACTGAACTGAATGCTGTGAACTATGAGGACAGCCTAGAAGGAGCAGAACATTCTATCTTGATATATGTTGTTCCTGTGGCGCTGCTGGTCCTGCTGATTTTGTTGATCATATTTTTTATAATGCATCGTAAAAGGAAAAAATCCAAGCAAGGTAAATTTTTCTTCTTGTACATCAAAAGGCTGCTTCCAGGATGTGTTCAACATTAACAGAACATTATTTTGAGGCATGTGATGCCACATTTAAGATGCCCTTCTCTGACTGTAGTTGCATGTTTGACAAGAGAGGGATCCTCTCCAGCCAGCAGCACCTGGTCACACACCTCTCTCCATGGTGTGTGGAGAACCACACTCACCTTTCCTTGGAGGTGTCAAAAAGCCACTTCTGCTTCTTGGCACCTCCTGTTCATGCTGCCACACCCATGGGAGCCCTGGCACCAATCTCTGGCTCCTGGAAATGCTGAGAATGCTCAGGGATGTAACTGTGGCTGCTAATTCTTGTTCTGTCTTTATGCTCAACTACTTTAGGCAAGGTGAAATTAATGCTTCTACTGTCCATAGTGCCCACAAGGTAAAGCTGCTTGGAGCTTCAATAAAATGTGAATAAGAAAAATCATTTTAAGGAACAATTTTAAGGAATCCTGATTCCATAGGGTGGAGGCTGCTATGAAGACATCACAGCAAAAGAGTTAGGTCAGACTGCCTGGGTGCTGCAGTAGGGTGAGCAATGCTTCAGGAAGGTGCTGTGATCTGTTAACAAAGGAATTGTAACTTGGAGTGTCAAGCCACAGGAGAACAAAGTGAGGTGTTGTAATAAAGCCACATAATGGGTAAGTGAAATTCTGAGATGGTTGTGTCAGTGTAACTACATGGTCAGAGTGCAGCTGTCAGCTCATCAGCCTGCAGACAGTGAAACACATTCAACATACATTTTAAGTCAAGTTTTCAGAGCATTTTTAGGTTGAATTTGTCTGATCACTGGATTCCCTCTAACAAACTATGAATTTGCAATCAGGCACCCAGTTGCCTGCCTGTTTCTGGATGATTGAAATGCAGATATACTCTTCAGAGGGTTAGGAAATATGGTACCTTTCAGGAGCACAATCTTAGGATCCCATGCCCTGTGCCAGCCTGGGATTTTGATCATCTTCAAGGCTGGGGCAGATGGCTCTGTGGTTCTGGAGTAGCTCTGCAGTCTGGGAATGTGCTGGAACAACTGGGAGGTATCACCTGCTGGCAAAAATGAATTAAAAATAAGGTGATTTAAGACAGGTTTTTCAGTAATTTGATTCCTGGAGGTGAAGATATTTATCAAAATTATGTCTGTGACACTATCCCCCCTCCCCTCCCATTTTTACTTTGTCTTGGAGTCCTAAGTAGATTGGATGCCTTTTGACATCTGGCTAGTTCAGCCTCATTTGCCTAACTGAGATCTAATCTGCCATGCAGTCCATCTCCCCCCACCGCCCCACTCCTGGCTGTTCTCCCCATGAGCAGCTCCCAGAGTCTCCAGACAGAACAGAATTGTTCAAGTGTAATCTGTAGTAAAATGTCCCAATGCTTCTAATAAACATCTTTTTTTTTCAGAAGTGGTTCCTTTTCAGGATACCATTTCCCTCTACATCTGTTTTGCTGAAGGAAGTGTGCATCTGCCCTGTCCTGCCCACTGCAACACCAACACTGGGCTTCCTCCCAGCATGGTTGTGCTAGCAATGAGATGCTTTTAGCTTCAAAATAATGGGCTCCTCTGAAAATTGCAAACAGGATAAGATGTTTTGTCTTTCATCTGCAATTTAGTTTTTATGCCTTTTGAAAATGCAGCCTGTTTTACTTGACCCTATTCAAGGCTTGCATGCAGTCTGGACCCTGTAAATATAATGGGCAAACTATCTTGCAGAACTATGAACACCAACTTTCTTCTTTTTCAGATGAGCTGGGAAGTGAAAATGTAAAAAGGTAAGTTTTATGAATATCATTATTTTAAAAAAAAATTTCTTTTACTCTAACCTTTGTCTCCTTCACTGCCTCTTTTAATTCGGCTGTACACTAAACACCATTACTTTTTGCCTTCAATTGAACCAGCAATCTCAACAGGTGGATAAAGTGTGACTTCAGTATGTGGCTGAAGTGTAAGACTAGAGCAGGAGAACAAGAGTTAGTGGTGACTGACCAAGGGGTGCCCCACAGACACCCACAGCCCACAGACCTCACTGAGCCTGATCTTAGGCACCTCCTGCTCCATCAGCCACAAGTGGTACAAGGTGCCCCATGAGCAAAGGGGATCAGTTCCCAGGCTCATCACAGGCTTTTGCTATTCAGAATAAGCTCTGTGTCTTGCTCCCCTGTTTTTCAAGTTTATCTTCTTACTCAGAGGTGAGGCAGAAAGGCTTGCCTGGCTGCCACAGGAGCAATGCCTTTGATGCTTGAAAAACAAGACAAGAAGCTGTGTGGCTCTTATCAGAGTCATAATTTTTATTGTTGCCTTTTATTGACCTCCATCTTGCTAATCAATGCTGAAAGGTGACGAATTGGCTCTGTGAGGGAAAAAAGGTTTTTTTTTTATTAAAAAATAATTTTCTATCATATGACTACAGGAATGATAAGCAAAAAGAAGCTAAGCAGAGGCATTTAAATAAATACAGCTCTCATGACCTTTCCTTTTGAAGTCACTGCAAATGTCAGTCACAGATATGATGAAACTTTAGGCCTTCAGCTTTTAGCACTGGAGCAATGGTACTTCTGTCATGTGTTCCAGGAGGGTAGGGACAAACTATCTTTTTTTTTTTTTTTAGTTTTTTTTTTTTAGTTTTCTATTTACAGCAGGGACAGTTTTCAAGAAGCTGCAATGATCCTGTGCTCTGGCATGTCTCTGGCTGCACTGAGTCCCTCTGTCATGTCTCAGCTGGCCCTACCTCTGCCCAGGACTGGCATCTCCGTGCCACTCCCTTGCATCTGTTTGCAGCCCCTTAGTTCACACCCATTGGGCTGACATCTCCTCAGATTACTGGGCTAGGATGGCTTTCCAGAGTTAATAAATGTGTCTGGAATTACAGGAGAGTCACACAAAATCCGTACATTGTAAGTTGTTTGAATTAAGCATTTTGTGTAATGCTTTTTCTCCCCCTCTCTTCTTTCAAGTCCTATATTTGAAGAAGACACCCCCTCTGTTATGGAGATAGAAATGGAAGAGCTTGATAAATGGATGAACAGCATGAACAGAAATGGTACACGGTAACCCCTCTACTCAGTCCTCCCTCTCTTGCCTGCTGACATAGAGCCCATGCATAGGAAATCAATGGAAGGTGTTTTGTATGCATATCACTGCTTTCTCTACAACATTTTTAGTTGTGCTCTTGACTCCCTCCTACTAAAATAACTGAACAAATGTCAGGGGTAGATTTTTTCAGAGGAGTATTTTTGTTTGTGTAGGAGTTTATTTTTAATATGTGATAGAATCTCATAAATGTTTTCAGTTTCCAGTAGACATTTCTATTAAACACACTTATAGCTGTGAATGTTATTTATATTTTAAAATACACATTTTAATGCTAAATACTAGCTTCTCTGAAGCATCTAATCCTTTCAGTCCTCAGAATTTCTACACTTTTATGCTCCACATTGAGGTATTGTAGAAGAAATATGCATTTGCTCATAGTTCGGACCACATTTTATTTAAAATTGCTGCCAGGAACCTATGAATACGCCCTTCCTCTCCCTTGCAAGGCTATCAGCACATGGAGCAATTAGAACAAGTGGTAACTACCAGCAGCAGCATCTTCAGCTGCCTTCTCAGTTACTTATAAGTACTTTGCATTTTCCCCCCATTTTTCTCCCAGGTGAATTCTCCAGTCAAAATCTCTAAGGGGTCTGCATTGTCCTTCCAGGGTCTCCTCAAAAAATGCAGGTCTTCATTAAGCCATGAGTTAATCAAGGCCTGATTTTGAGCCATGAACAGCTTTTCACTGGCTAAGAAATGCTAAAACACTGATATTTTTTTCCTTCCTGGTCCCCTGCCTTTTATCCAAATGGCTCATTTGCCTGACCTACTAGGCATGCTTTGTTTTTCAGGACATAAAGCTCTTGGAGCATTTCTTTGCACTAGCACAGTGCTCCACAAGATGGGGTTTTGACCTTCACAGTCTGAAAGCTCTTGCAGAAAACATGTGCTAAGTGGCAGTAGTGAAAGAGAGGCATTAACTATACTGCATGGGAAAATGGTGTAAAATATAGTTTAAAATTTTGTGGAGAGAAGGGAACAAATATTTTACATACTTTCATGTTTGTGTGTTAGTGTTCCCTAAACTCCAGCTCCAAACTTCCAGCTGGACTATAAAGCACAGGTGCAACTGTCAGCAGTGGAAGATTAACAAACAACTCTCCCTGTGGCAGTGTGCAGGAGACAGTGCTCAAGAGTAGCCCATTTGTATAGGTGTACATAAAGAACTGGAACATATAAAATCAATTGTGGCAACACCTATCAAAGGAAGGAGGTGTAAGATTCATGCTAGGAGAACCATGCAAATAAAAGGGTGCAGAAGTGCATCTGCAGATCTGTATTCTAGAGTGACTGCATGATAAAAGTTTATGCATTTTTGAAATAAATGTAGAACAACTGCCAGAGTAGAGTAACTATATTCTTGTTTCTTATCCTTTTCCAGGTGACTGTGAATGTTTACCTACTGTAAGAGAAGAAGAAAAAGAATCAATTGCCAACCCAAGGTACTTTAATTCATTCTATTATTTGAAGAAATATGGTCAGTGTTATTCTAAAATATTTTGTATGTAATTATATAATTATTCTTTGGTCCATTTAAGTTTTTTAATTTTTATATATAGAAACTTTGACTTCAACTTAAATAGAGGGTTGACACTCTTATTTCTAAACAGGTCTCTTCCTGTAAACTGCACTGCTAAATAATCTTACGGTTGTAAAATGGTGCAAGACAGACAACCAGATGGCACAGATGGAGTTTCATTCACTGATCAGACTTTAATCACAGTTTCCCAAGGTGTTAATACAAGCATTCAGCATAGCTTCCTTGGCCCCTTTCACCAAAAGCACCCAGTTCCCCTCCACCACCTGGTGCCTACAGGTTCTTGGGAATCACTGCCAGATGTTTTGGCTGGAGCTGTGACCTGACAGACAGGAACTTTTCTGACTCCAAGAAAAAAAATGAGAATGAGACACATGAAGGATCTTCCCAGTGCCCCCTTGCAGCACTCCCCCAGAGCTGGCACTAGTTGATAGTCCAAGCAGAGATCCCAGTGGGATGCAAAACCACAATACTGACAGCTTGTAAACTTAAAATCTTTCTGGCTGGTTTCCTCAGGATTTTGCCCAGAACTCCAAAACCCCTCTCAATTTTCCCTAATTAAAAATTCTGGTGCTTGTTTCCAGCTGGAAACAAGAGGCTGTACATTGCCCTTGCTTGCACCCTTGTGTTGCAGCTGCATTTTGAGGAGTGGGCAAAGCAGCTTCTCTGTGCCAGGCTGTGATAACAAACAAGCCATCCTGTGTGCCAAGAAATCCCTGGTGCAGTGGAAGCAGTGATGCAATCAGGCAATGCCAGGAGCAGAGGGAGGACCTAGGTCTTTGCCTCCCATGGCATCAGATAATTCCACTGACCATGCCTCTCTGCCAGAATTGCACCTCCTGCTGTAGACTGCCATAATATTCCAATCCTCATTTCTGAATTTCCTTGCCTAGGAGTGAAATAGGGATGTTAAATCACCACTGCTGCAGAGTTTGCAGCTCAGGTGCTCCAAAGCTGCAGTTTCAGAGGAACCTTTGGATGGGGCTTGTCCACTACAGCCACTTGTATAGAAAAGGTTTCTTTTTACACCTATTGCAAGTGAAATCAATGGTGTTGTTTTAGTTCAGTTTTGTTGGAAAAAAAAAAAAAAGGCTTAGATCCTAGATTCCAGATGCAAGCAAGCACATTAATTTTACTCTTAGCAACTGGAAAATATCCTGGATTTGTTATCCATCTGGGTCTTCCCTTCCTGCTGCTGAATGATAACTCAGAGGGGGGAAAATTGTTAAGGAGAGGCAGCTGCACAGCAGTTCTCTAAAAGCAGATTTTCTGAGCATACCACTGACTGTAGCAGGGAGTACAGCACAAAGGATGTTTCAGCCATCAGCTAACACTGGCAGAAGTCCTATTGTAAAGGCTTTTTAGGCACAACATCACCCTTAACATCAAGTTTACTTTCCAAATCTTTAACAATTCATGTTAAGGGAAAAAAAATCATCATGGCCTACCTAATCATCAGCTTGAGCTGATATTTTACCATCCTTGCTAGAGGAGTGGTTTTGTACTGGATTTATATTAACCTCATCAGAAGAAGAGGTTTTTTGCTCCTGGCTATCAAAAGGCATCTGTCTTTGGGCTACACCCTACCTCAAGCTCCCCACCTGTAAAACAGAGTTATTTTAGAACACTACAGTGAGGCTTAAGCCTTGATAGCAAAAAGCAACCCTGTTCAGATAAGTATGCTTCAGTCAGAGCAAAGGTACACACATTATTTAAGCAATTTTTCTTGTGAATGGATGTTA
Organism: Chloebia gouldiae; assembly: GCA_003676055.1. Lineage (NCBI taxonomy): Eukaryota > Metazoa > Chordata > Aves > Passeriformes > Passeridae > Chloebia > Chloebia gouldiae. The sequence continues at coordinate 6,148,372 of QUSF01000005.1, read as the reverse complement.
GAATCAGACTAGATTAGAGAAATTTATGCTTCTAAATTATAGAAAGGCAAACAAATGCAAATAAAAATAGGAGATTTATCTCTAAAATGTTCAGAGCTGCTCAGACAGGGGACATTAGTTGAATACAAAGTGCAAGAACATTAAATTCAATTTAAGATTCTGAAAGACTACTTCGTTTGGGCAAAATTCTTTTAAAATTAGGGTAATATATATTTTAGATTTTATTGATATTTCAGTATGGGAAACATCTCAGGCCACACTGAACAGAGATGGCTTTTTCTTGCTTCACAAAGATGCTGACGGGGAGTTCATCAAGACCCAAATGTCTTGAACTATGAATGATTTTGATACAATTTTGAAAACATATGAGACAAAACATTTCAATAATGACACTTTGACATTTTCAGAATGATGGTTGTTCCAAAACTAGTCTTCAGCATAAGTGAATTTTTAATATGACATTTTTTAAATGTTTGATGAGCAGAACTGTGTGGCAGTAGAATATTTCTATGTTGAATGTTTCCCTTACCCCAAGGCTATTTCTTCAAATTTCATTTCACAGGAAATTTTGAAATATGCTTCATTTCAAATTGAAAAAAAAATATTTGAAGTGGTGGGATTTCTGGGTAAACAAACAAAAATTTGCTTCCTGTTTATTTGCAATTGAACCTTGTCAGTCCAAGATCTGCTGCTTTTCCCAACCAAATTCTTAGGTGAATAAATAATGTCAGAAGGAGAATTACATACAAATAAATAGATGTTTTCAGCAGCTCTTTTGAGGAAGGAAAGTGGAAGACTAAGAAATAAAATGAAATAAAGCTATAATTATGGCAAAATTTGTACTCATGAGCATCAAAGCTGCACATTTGTGCATAGGAGGCAAGATAGGACAGCCTAGGCTCCCTGATAAGGGGAGGTCACTTACCCTGGCCTTGTAGGCTAAGTTACAAACATATGTATATACACATTTTCAAAATTTATATACAAAATATATATTAAAAAATATAAATTTGAATCAAAACCTCTTGCATTTGAAACCTACTGTTAGAATCCTGATTGCCTGAGCACAGAATTGCACCCCACAGGTGCCTGGGGCCAGGGCTCCCATCCTGTGCATGCAGGAGGTAGCAGGCAGTGTGTGCAGGGGCAGCAGGCAAGGGCTGATGATGTGTGGGGCACAAGGTGAGTAGAGATGAATCTCTGCTCCAGGGACCTTTACTGTTCCAGAAAAATAAGTGCAGCCTGTCCCCTTCACAGCATGGGTCATTGTATGGGGTGGAGTACAAGCAATCCCCCTATGCTTTATCACCTGCAAGGTTTGGTTTGTCTTGGGTGCTGCTGGGCACGCTCCTAGTCTGTCTGTCTGAAAAAGTATGACTCCTTCTGACTCCAAAAAGTGTGGAGGAATGTTTTGGGTGGATGATAGGCCAGTACAAAAAGAAGTACTACATTCCCAGAATGTGCCTCAATTTGGCAAGAGACTTAAGAAAACATGTGAAATATTAAGATTATGAGTGACCCTTTTAGCTTCAGAGCTGGTTATCCCAGTCAGTTATGCTGACTGAATTCAAATCAGCCAATATAAGATGTCACATTTTTTAACATTGGCATGAGCCAAACATTATTAAGAGAGTGCTAGGGAGTAAGCCACTTGGGCAGAAACCAGTGGGACAAAGAGAAAATGCATCTTTTATGAGGTCAGCTGTAAACCAAAAATTCCAAAGTTATCCTCAGCTGTGGAAAGAGAGCCAGGAGCAGGAGAAAGACTGTGCTGGGCAACCATGAACCATCAGACAGGTATCAGAGCAGCCCTTGCGGCTAGCATCAGCATCCATTTCATGAGTGACAGATTTATTTCCTGGTAACACCTTTTCATGAACTCTAGAGGTACTCTTGCATGATATTTCCTGCTGAGACAACTAACCCAACAGCATGATACTGGTGTTTTTTTCTTTTCCATGTGTATACACAGTGATGGTGAATCATGAAGTCCTCACGACACCAAAGAACTGGCTAAGGGGATGCAGCACATGAGCTCATCATTCCTCAGATATTGGAAGAACTGGATTTAAATAATAATAATTCATCTCAAAAGGCCAGAGAAGCAAATGCTTTTGTTGTGTTCTCCTTTATATGGTCTTCAGAAAGGAAACATCACCAAGGGAAAAAAAGAAAAGGAAAAGAAGAAAAAAAAAGAAAAGCACTGTATCAAGATTAAGGACTGATTTAAATTATTTTTGCAATGAGATTCACCGCAAATCAAGAGAAACCTCTTCTTTACCCCTGCTGAAAGGCCTCAAAGTAGTCCATATTTCTGTCTAGTTCTGCAGCTGTGCGTTGTGCAGCACTTAAAACCAATTCTCTTGCAGATTTGGTGGGTCTCTTTGTTTTGGTTTGGTTTTGTGGCTGTTTGTTTCAGTGTCCATAATTCTGGACACTGGTTTGGTGGATGTGAAGCTCATGTCTATGCAATTTTTATTTCTCAGTTTTATTTCCTGAGCAGTGCACTGATTTGCACAGGACTGCTGCTGGGGAGGTAACCAGGCTAGGACTGACAGACCAGCTCTGAGGACAGGCAGCAGCTGAAAAGCCTCTCAAAGAAATAGCCAGAAGTGACTGCAGCCTAGCCAGGGCACAGACTCTGTAGAGTGCTTTTTGGTTTTCAGATTAAAGGCACTGTAGAAGAGAAAAGTATTATTTTGAGACTGCCTTTCACTTTGTTATCTCCACAGATGAGTGCCCTGGGCTAGCTCTCCCTGTGTAACTCTTCTCCCTGCCCAGGGCTGTTCTCTAACCACCTACTTCAGAAATATTCAAATTAAAAACATTTCTTTTTTTTTAAAAAAAATGAGTGAGGTTGAAAAATTGAACAATTCAGTATTCACATAAAATACAGATTTAGATAAGTATGTGTTATGCATAACTGCTTGGTCAAGGTTTTCAGATACAGGAGGTTTTCTGCTGCTTCTGTTTTTAAATGCTGAGCCTGCAATATCTGAAAGACAAGGACTTCTCAGTGTGCCCGGTCACTTTTAGTCACAATGAAAAAAAAATCAGACTCCTGGGATACCTCAGGGTGGGAATATGAATGTTGTAACTGTGTCCATTGATTTTAGATAGCATGTCTCTTAGGGATATAGCTTAAATATGTAACACACATAAATGTGGATCCTTGTCAGGGCAAAGTTTCTCTTGCCTTATTTAAAATAGCAGATTCATATCCTACCATATCTTATATCATCCCTATCCTCATATTCTATTTAAATATATAATGCCTTCCCATTCAATACATGTTTAATATGATCAGATTTTTTTGCCTGCAAATAATTCACTTACCATGCATAGCTTGATTAAAGATGGAAAACAAATACCTCAAGAATAGGAGTCCTTGCCTTTTTTTTTTCTTTTGAAAATGAACCAACTCCCAAAGGTGACATTGTATGATTTAACTCATAACTCAATGCACCAACTCAGTTTGCTGTGGCATTTGAAAAGAGCCTGTACTGTGCATGATGATTGTTTGGGGTTAATGTTAATTCTAGATGGTCCTTCTGCCAGATAAAAGGCTGTACAGTTCCAAATAAGTTTCTCAGAGATAAAGTTTCACTTATATATATTATTTTTCAAGTTTACCTTGAGAGAATGTATTTTCTGTAAACTTGTGCCATTAAGCACTAATTCTTATTCCAGTGTCCATGATTGATCAATTTCTATATAAAGCTTTAAAATCAATTTTGTCCAGAACTAATGTCTCGATTCAAGGTTTATAATTATTCATGTCACTTAGCCTCTCTAAATTCTGGCATGCTAGAGAATTTATTTGCCTCTTCAGGAATTTTTTTTCAGCATTTAAAAATACAAAACAATGCTTTGGGCACTTCCTTGGCCAATTCTGACAGAAATTTTCTCTATCTTTTTTTAAAAGTGGAAACTTAATATAAGCTGTGTTACTGTTGAAAAATGTACCATTCCATCAAATCTCACCTGTCATTAGGTCCTGTCCTCCTTGTGTGAAACACACCAAGGGTAAAGCAATTTGCATTTCAGTATAGTTACGGATATTTCTAATAGATTTCCTCAGTACCAGACAAATACAATTTTTGTATTTCTCTTTTTCCTGAGCATTCAAACATCACTGTCATCCTCCCCCTAGCCCTAAACAATGGAGGGGATCACTCATGTGTCTGATTCCCTAGCCCAGCTCCGCACTGCTCCGTTCACCCCACTGGTTTCTCTCTCTGAAAACAACTTTCACACTGAGGGCTGCATTTGCCACGGCCACTGCCCAACACCTGCTCACTCCCCAAGCCTTTCTGTGGACACTGGGTTCAGGGGTGCAGCTGCACCATGGGCTCTGCTTTGGCCCCTCTCCTCCCTCACCCCATTTGGTATTTCCCTCTTCTGCTCACCCGTGTGCCCCTTGCTCTCATGTTTGTTTTACGCTTTTCGTCAGCTCCTGGTCATTTCCTTATGCACTCTTTTGCCTCAGTACTTTAATTTTGTGGGTGGATTGAATTACAGGGGATTCAGACCATTTCATGCCTACATTAATATGGCCAAAACATTATAATATTTCAGTTCATGAGTATTAACTGTACACCTTCTGTTGATGCACCTTCATTTTCCCTAAAAAATATTTTTCACACAGTCAGTTCCTCTAACCCACAAAATAAAAAGGAGAGCCCCCAGACAGCAGATAAGAGACCATCAAATTCTCAAAATTATTTTATCACCATGCACTACAGAATATTTAAGCCATCGTTAGCCTGATCTGAGCCAACCCATCTCACCACCACCTTGCAACATCTACCAGTAACTGATAAGTTATCATCCCTCCGTAGAAAATGAGAAAAAGCACAGAAACAGGAAGGGCCTTCCACTAAGTATTGTTCTAAAATGTTTCACAAATGTGATGATCCCTAAGGAACTGCTACCTCTTCTTCCATTTTCTTCAATAATTTCAGCAGTTATCCAGCACTTCAAGACAATTTGATATCTTATTTACAGCATGAGGCCTTTTTGTCCTGCAGAAAAGCTACAGATCCAAGGGAGGATTTGTCTGAGAAATACATAGGTAATAAGAAGGGCAATTTAAAAACAACACCTATCCTAGATATGCTAAAAATCAGTAGCTTAACAAAATAGAAATAGCTCCTCCATAAATTTACAAACAAAAGATTGCTGATATTACTAGCAACTAATTAATTTCGTAAGAGTCCTGCACTTGTAAAGCACATAACCCTAACATTAACCTCAGCAAAAAGGAATATTCTTTTAGTTTCTAGATAATCGTAAGTTATAGATTCATAGATAACTCTTGGTCTGAGATTAAAAAAATAATTTTTTGTAATGCTAAACTCATTGTGGAACCTAAACTGAACTTTTGTCACTTTTCTGATGTGAGACTGCTGTATACTCAACTGTTTTATCAAATAGCTCTTTCAAATTATTTTGTAATGTAAATATTTGAAAGACACAATATTACTTAATTGTATATAAGAGTTTGAGATTTTAAACAGCTTGTTCTAATAAAGATTTTGGTGTCTACAGGTTCTGTTTTTTCTATAGTCTTGCTAATCCACTGAAGTCTATGGATGCTAATTACTTGTTATTGATACCACAATTACTCAGGCCTGAGAAGATGTGCACAGATACCTTATATAGATATAGATACCTTATATATCTTAGATGTATATGGTACATAGATGTCTTACTCTTGTCAGGTCTCTAAAATTCAGGCAACGCCAATAAAAAAAAAAAAGAGAGAGAGCTGCTTTATAATTCATTATATTTTTGTTGGAATATTTCAGATTGTTTATATCAATAGATCAATTCTGACTCCAGAGAAAGTAGTGAATTAATCCCATGATTTATCCTGGGGTGACTGTTACCATATTTTTTTAATGATCAATCATTTCTCAGGTTATTTCAGTTAAAACACTCAAATGGAAGTCACCAAGTTGATAGACCTGCTAAAGTAATTTTCAGTGGGTTTAAGGGAAAAGAAAAAAGACTAAAAGGAGACATGTATTTCCAAACTAGAAAATTAGAAAATATTAATAAAATAAAGCATTACTTTCATTTATTTTTACATCAGACAATTTCATTAGAGAGGTGTATAATGGCCTGGGAGTATCCAGAAAGCTTGAGACAGTGTTTATTCTATTTAATGCTCCTAATGTTCAAACAACCTCAGTACGAGAACATCATAGCAATGACAAGGCAGAAACCAGTCACCTCTTTCTCTCTCTCTATTTCCTAGACAGCACATCAGCAAGACACTTTTCTAAGGTACAGACTTAGAAATCTGAATTTTGGGGCTATGCTTGTTTAGTTCTCAAGGGAGGTACAAAAGAGGACTTGACTACGAAGTCACAGAAAGTGCTGTGACACCTTAGGGAGTAACACACTTACTCTCCTGCCCCAGACACTTGCTCTTGCCCCATTCTGCCCCTCCTAGTACCATGATGCTGACCCACAGCCCAGGGGCTCCTCAAATGTGCCCTAAAAGAAGGCTGGAAGGGGTCGTGGGAGACCTGGCTTGGCAGGGGATTTGAGGGGTGAGCAAAGGACACATTCTGCACCAACATTATCAGCAACAAACATGGTAATACATCCCAAGCACTTACTCTCTGTTTTGGCTTTAAGAATGGTTAAAGTTGTATTTTCTGTGAGTATCAGTGACAAGAAAATAGTAGCAGCATGGTCTGACACCACAGCACCGGCTGCAGACTTCCATTCCTTTCCAATGAGGTTGCTCCAGGTCTGGCTTTGTACTGGATCAGTCCTCTGGCTGCATTTTGAGTAGAATCTCACAAGTCCAGTAAACTATTATAAACAGGTGAATTATGCACCAAAGCAGCCTCTTTCCAGACAGTGGCTGAAATATCTCCCAGCTCTCAGAAAATGAGCTATTTTGGATGCCCAGCTCTCATTAAAGGAGCATTTTTGGTTTGCTGGGGTCTCTCCCAGCGTATCTCGGCTCAGGGCACCCACTTTGCTCAGCCTAGATGCACCCAGCTCCGGTCCGAAGCGCTGCCGTGACTGCCACCCCCAGGAGGCAGTGCTGACCTGCAGCGGCAGCAATGCATCTCCTGCACCGAACCTGACTCCTGCTGCCGAGAGAACAGCCCGCGGCTGGGGCAGCTGCCCTGGCGGCAGTGCCCGCAGCACGGGGACAGGAGTGGGCGGTTCTTTCCCCACTGGATCACCCGCTCTGCCCCCCAGGTTTGGCCCGGGGTCGGAGCAACCGAGAGAAGCCAAGGGGTGCCCAACCAACGCTTTGCGGGGAGCAGCGCTGCCCTTCACCCCGCGGGGGAGGCTGCTCAGCCCGCAGCCGCAGGAAAACCTCCCACGAGGGGGTCACCCACTCACCAGATGTACACGGGGACGTGGGGTTCTGACTCGCACAGCACACGAGCTCGGTAATCTTCAGCCGGACTAGTCATGCAGACCAGTCCAAACTATACAAGAATAATCTTGGTAAAGCGTTGAAAATTATACATGCAATTTTTATTTTGACCATTTTCCTCAAGCAGGACTTCTTCCCAGTACAGACTGCAAGGCTGGGCCTGATTCTTTAACTACAGCATTTACTTTCTGAATATATTAACTTAAATAATCCCTAATAAGTTTTTGTAGCAAAAACTGCAGGGGCAGTTTAAGAAAGAACAAAAAGATACAAACATTTTACTTCTTGGAATAAATACAAGCATTTTCTTTGGGGAAAATAAATACTTCTTATCCACTAGGCTGTATGGTGTTCGTATAGGAAGTTAAAGCAGAAGCAATCACAGAGCAACTTCCATTGGCAGGTTTATTAAAAAAGTCTTGTTTCTTTCAGTCACTACACAGACCTATCAAAGAGGTCTGTCTTTATTCAGAGGGAAAATAGGACTCATGGAATACTAAAGTGGAAATCCTTTTGAAGGTGGCTCATCCAGAGTTTGGATGACAATGCTACAAGGGTACAATAGCAATGGTATAGGTGCGATGAGCTTCCCTGCCTGGGGAGCTGTGACTGCTAGAGTATGCAGATAAAAGGGCTAATGAAGGAGAAATAATTAAGTGGATGTATAAGGAGTTTATAACCCTAGAGGAAAAACAAGGATTTGTACAGCCATGCATTAGGCGGATTCACAGACGATATTTATTTTTAGAAAACACATGAACAATGAAAGGCCTCTTTGCTGAAATGAAAATACTAAGGTTAACTGTACTGCTAATGTTTAATTTAACCATAGATAATTCTTTCCAGTTTTCAGCTTTGTGCATAGTTCTGTAGGACAACTTGAAAATATAAGAGCAGAACTTGTCCACTCATAAAAGACCATAGTCTAAAAAGGCCAGATCCTTGTGTTACCTCACTTGAGCCAAATCACTGAACTGAAAGCACAAACCAGAAGGAGGAATGAATTGAAGTATTATCCTTGTGCATTCCAGGAGCACGGGAAGAGCTGAGGTCTGGGGGAGGACTCAAAGGTCCAGGCAGGCAGCACAATAACTAGATCCTCTCTGTTTTATTTATTTATGCACAGAGTGCATCTATTCTGTGAACACAAGATTAGTCACAGGATCCTCAAGTTATTACTATTTATGGATATACATGTTAGCATAAAATACTACCAGCCCCAAACTCCTCCCTCAATTTTTGATGAGGAGTTATTTATCTATTAATAATTAGGTTTAATGCTCCCATATACTAGACTTCAGTACTTGTTTATACTGCTTCATGCCAAAGCTTCAAATGTATTATAGGGGAAGTTCATTATTTTTGATTTATAATTATCTATGACAAGACAGATCTTAGACAAGAGCAGAAGAGAGCGGGAAATTATCTACTCATCCTCTGTTTATGCAACTACTACAAAGAGGCATGTGATGGCTTTGGCCTCAATCCAGCTACCATTCATCTCTATAGGACTCTTTCTATGACTATCATACAAGAATCATGGAGCCCTTTTTTATCTTCTACTAATTCAGGTGTAGACAAGCCATTGCTTTCAAATATCCCAAGATGGTGCCTCATAGCCAGTGAGCTACCAAGTGACAGAACAAAACTTCTTGTTGATATATGGCATTATTGTTTCTCCTGAAAATAAATTTTCCTGTAGCTTTGGTGATTCATTTTCCTCCCATCCCCATGTTATTAACTATCAGCTGGGAAAGTCAACTACACTAGTGCAGCTCTGGGAAACCTAAGCCAAAAAAAAAAACCAAACCTCAGACCAAAAAAAAAAAAATCAATCAAAAATAACCAAATCAACTAAAACTTGTTTAAAACCAGTGACACTTGACAATTCAGTCATGCCAGCTCCAGAGCCAATTTGTTCCCTGATGCAACCCCCATGCCCCAAGCAGGGGTGCACCAGCAGCAGCCAACTTGCCCCCTCCCCTTACCCAGGCTGGCTTACCAAGGTCTCACCAGTCCAGGGGGTTTGGCAAGCGCTTCCACACCCCAGTCAGTCCCAGACCCCCTCAAGCTCCAACCCTGCAGCACTGTGGCAAATACGACTTGACAAGCAAGCCTTGGCACAGTCCCTGCCCAGCTCATTGCATCCCTTCTCTGCCTGCCCCCATTCATTAAACCTCACAAAGGCATGGAGCAGTGAGGAGTTTCTCCCCACAGGAGACACACTGGTCAGACATCTCCAGTTTTATTATTGGGGTCTTTCCCACATTACACTGGAGAGATGATTCAAAGTAATTTGTAATTTTATAGTCTTCAGCTCTTTGCCCCACCCAGCGTCTATGTGGTTTCTCCTCCTCTCAGTCTATTAAAAATGCCACGTACAGAAGCCTAACAATTTCTTCCTCTCTTCTAGAAATCCTTTTTAGAGTTTTGACCTCATCCACACACATAAGCATTTTATTCCCAGTAGCTGGTAGTCTCATTACCCTTGTCTTACTTTGGACCACAAATTTATGGTTTTGTTTGCTGTTTTCTTGCATGCAATACTGTGCCTTATTTATTTTCCTGATATTTCTCTGCCTGCTGTCTTAACACAGTCCTTGATCTTAGAGAGACATGGTCTGCATCTTTTTGCTTCAAAAAAATCACTTCCCCTAGTGATTTTCCAGCAATAAACCTCTAACCTCTCTCAGAGTAATATGAAAATTCACATATATTTTTTTTACTTTCAATCTGCATACTCTTGCATTTGTGCATATAAAATATTTTACCCTTGAATGTAAAGCTGAAATTAAAAATAATAAAACAAATTAATTGTTTGCATCCTCCCATCCATTCTAAACTACAGTTATAGAATTTATTCCATTACTACATGAGCATCTCACTCCCTGGCTCCTAACCCAGCTGCCTTATAAATATAACAAAGCTTTCCTCCTGGCATAATTTGCTGCTCTGTTTTTCTTCCCCTTTCACCTCGCTCTGCAACCAGATTATCCATAGGGAGTGGCACAGGGCTGCAGCAGGGAGCTTTGCCTGTCTCTTCTGGCAGCAGGGGATAATTCAGAGCAGGATGGAGTCTGTGCCAGGTTATACTGTGGCTGGGTTTTACTCCTCCTAGGTTTAAACTGGGAAGAAGCAGAAATATGTCTTAAAGCTTTGCCACTCCACCCATATAAAGGATCCTGAAATCACTACCCAGCTGTGAATTCAATTAGTCATTTTTTCTGAGACAAAGGCAATTGAGGCATTATACCATCCCCTTCCCCAAGGCAGGGTCACCTCCCATAGCTGCAGTGTGGTGATTTTCCAGCTGCATCCCTTCCCTCCTGGGCAGCCAGGGTGGGTGGTCACACAGCTTTCAGAGCAGGGCTACACACCTCCTCTCACCCAACCCAACAGCTTCAGCACCTGATCTGTCAGTGCTGGGAGTTACTGACAGCATTCAGCCTGAGCAGAGCAACTAAGAGTGGCAGAGAGAACATTTCAAATTTGCAGCACCAGCACATTTGAAAGACAGAGCCATAGGATGTCCATAAGCAGATGGGGGAGAGGCCTTTATATACAGATTACACAAGCACAGTTAGGCCTGTGTTCATTATTAGTTTTAAGATAAAGCCAACAGGGTTGTTACTCTTTTCCAGTTAAATCTACACATTTTCAGTCCCAAGATCATGCCTAAACCAATGTGCTTTAAATAGAGGCAAATGTATCCACCTGTACTGTTGAAAGCTGTTGGCAGTTAACCCAAGGGAAATGCTGGGATGGGGATAGAGGGGAAGACAAGGCTGGCTCAGTTCACATCCAAGAGGCAGCATGCACGAAACACCCTGGTGTAACAGCCCAGAAGAAGAGGGAGGAGAAAAGCAAGAGCCAAAGAATTCAACTGCTGTCTTAATAAATTCTTATTCCATAAAAAGGCACCAAAATTAGATCTACACATCATGATAGCTTCCTTTATATATAGGCATGTAGTTTCTAGCGACTGATAGAAAGTAAGCAGAACAGTTGCTAATTTTATTGTGAAAAAAACCCAGAACAACACAGTGATTTCAAATTGTTCAGTCTGAAAGTGACTAACACAGAGAGAGAAAAGGGTTTCTGATTACAGCACCTGCAAGAAGCTCTTCAGGCTCCTCACCCCTGTAAATGTTCTTTCAGCATTGAATGTGCCTAGAGCTCTGGAGTGCCTTGATTGGATGCCATAGAAGATATTTCCAGACAGATGCCTTAAACAAAGCCTGCAATTCTCCAAATACAAATGTGCCTTAGTAAGAATGTTTATATATGAAAAAATAATTCTATTTTTCAGATATTGCCTTGTCATGTGACATATTCCAGTTGAAATTGTAGCATTTTATATGTCTCAACACTGGGAGATTGTCACCATAAAGCATTATATGCTGAATCTATAGTCAATATTGAAATATTCAATGGATGAAAGCTGGAGCTAGACAAATGCAAAGCAGAAATAAGAAACATTTTTAATTAAAAAGAACAAGCAACCTAGGATTGGAATGCATTTGTTATTCTAAGACTTTTTTTAAAGAAACCTCTCTTTTCCTTCATGATCTAGGAACTCTGAACTACCATCAGCTGCTGGCTAGAGACATTTGTTTGCTGAGCCATGGTTAGAAGAGTTTGTAACATCTCTATGATCCTGCAATTATGAAGATGCCTCCTGTGCACTGTCTTCTCTGCCCTTGGAAAAACTCTGTTTTTCAAAGACATGAGTATGGCCAGAGGATGTCAGCACAGGTGAAAATCCAAGATCTGGGATTTATAGGCCGGGCTCATTCCTTGACTTCACTCACTTTAGACTATCTAGAAGTCAGTAAATTAAGAGTATTTGAACTGTGAGCTAGGGCTGTTTTTGAATGAGTGTTTTTGGGACTTCTAATCCCTCAGCACATATCACACTGCACTAAAGCTCACAGTGAGCCTCTTTGCTGAGGCACCCATCACCAAGCTCCACCCCAGCCCCCTGGTGGGTGATACTATAGCACATCCCGCCCTAGAGCTCCTTCTCAAACTCACACTACAGCAAGCTCCCGCTGCACTTTCTACATTCCTGTTGGGAAAAAGTTCTGTAAAAAGATTTTATCCACTTCCTAGCTGTGCAAAGGCAAGTTTCATCTTTACTTCTCTGGCCACAGACACCTGTCAAAACATGAAACTAAACATTTCCAGATTTTGCTGTCTTCAGCCTTCTACCTAGGCAAAAGAACAGCCCAAATTTGAACCTACAGCCTACTGCTTGCCAACATGCCTAACTGAACAATCACATTGCTGTTAGATGTTCCAGCTGTGCTATTCATTTATTGCCACTGGGTTACTTTACCAGAAAAACACACAAAGTTCAGTTTGGAGAGTCTTTCATGTTTGGGGATGGAGGGAGGTTTGTTTTCTTTTTTTACATAACTGAAATATTTCTTCCACTTACTTTTTAACCTTCAGCAGTTTTGTTTTTTTTCCTAGCCTGCTACGTGTGGTTGCTCCTTAGTTACCATGACACCCACTAATGTGCAGAAGGTTAAAGCCCAAGAACAGAAAACAGCTGAGTCACATGAGAAGATGGACAAGTTGTCAAGCAGATAACTCTTAAAAGCATGCAGAGGCTCCTTGGCTGACGTAAATCAGTGTAGCACCATTGAAGTCAGAGTTATAAATCTCTCCCTCTGACTTGGTAAATACCTTCAGGGATCAGAGCTGCACTTGCAATTCTGTTGATGTAGTTGAGCTTTTAGGACCTACAGCTACAGATCTCTGAAATAAGCACAAACACAGATGTAAGTATGTAATTCAGCATTTACCAGAAGATATTCTGTGACTTTCCTGGAGGTATAACCAAAAAACATGAATGGAATATGAACACTGAAAAAAAGCAGAGGTGAAACTAAATCACACATCCAAAGGACATGGAACAGACTTGAATTTCAGGGCACAAGCTTTCCCCTGGAGACTCAGCCCCCAATATCAAGTGCTGAAAATCCAAGTGACTGATAGGAGCTTCACATTTTCCTTCTTGCGGGAAAGTAAACGTTAAGAAATGTATGGTCTTGCAGATTCTGCATTAGAAGGTCAGGATATATCCAGCTAGGAAGGCTTTGTGGCAGCCATAGGATGGGTAAGTTAATGATGACACTGCAAGACATATTGAATTGCCTTTTTATTTAAATAGGTAAAGTCCTAGCCCTAGTAAGGTCAATGCGAATTCTGCCAACAGCCCAGGAAACTCTGTGTTATGTTTGCTTTAATAAGCATTTAAAAACCAAATGAAGCCTTTGGGAATGAAACACAACCTGCCCCATGCTAGGTTTGACTGTGGACTGGGTTTGACGAATTCCTGCTTCCTTGGTCATTGTTCTCAGGTGGGCTCAGTGCACCAGCCCCCAGCATCACCACAGAAGAAAAAGGAACAGTTAACTGACTGAGCTCCAAAATAAACCTCCTAAGAAAGGGCTATTTCTGATCTGTTTTTTATTGAGGCTGTACAAAAAGCTGCTATTGCAGTGAGGGTGTGGACAGGGCTGTGCAGCAGAAGGTGAGAGGGGCCCCCAGGGCTGGCATGCTCCGAAACTGTAGCATGACACTCAGTGCTCTGTCCTCTGCAATTGCATGGGGGAAAGCCCAGACTGTGTTTCTGCTGCCAAATCAGGGGGAAAAACGAATACAGACAGAACTTTTTATAAAGAGATCCCTAACAGAGTCTGAGACTTCAAAGCGTTTTTACTACTCCTCTATCCTTGAGTGAAAAATCAAACCCCTGAAACTGATTTTGCCTTTCCAGATTGGCTAGCCTAGCTGATCAGACAGTGAAATTATGGGTTTTTTACTGGTATCAGCATTAATAGCAATCCAGCAAGCCACACCTGTCTAGCAGCAGTTACTAGGGATTATCATGCTTGTGTACAGCATCATTAACACACCAAACGAGAGGCTGAAGGAAAGGCTGCTGATGCAGCCTGGGCTCCCCCAGGAAAGCAGCGATGCTGTCTGCTGAGCCTTAGCATGCTGCTTTTTCTCCACAGTCTTGTATGTGTGAGTTTGTGTTTTTCCTACTCCTGTCCACTAAAAATTCTACTGCTAAAGTGTGCAAAGAGGCACTGCAAGCAGTGTCAAGAACCAGCAGGAACTTTTCCTGAGCTGTAGCAAGTGTTTTCAGTTCTGTGTCACTGAGGCCTCCCAGGAGGCCTGATGAGCACAATGCTGAGCAGCACTTGCAAAGTTTGAGAACTGTTTAGATTAAGGCACCCAGCACTATTAATAGTCATGCAACTGATCAAGTATTATAACTCCAGGGTCTTTTTTCCTACAAATAACAAGAGTCTTGAAGTTCCTTGCTGATTTAGAAGTTTTATTGTACGGCAGCAGCCTTCTGAACATCAGTGAAGATGAAAATTGATAAGATGCTCTGGATGAGGAATTTTTGTTAAGTTGTTTTCTAGTAGTGCTTCTGCTAAAGGGCAATTCTGCAAAATAACATGTGTAGGTTCATTGCTTTGCTTAATACAAACAGTGAAGAACCTGAACCAAGCAGAGCTACAGAAGAGATATTATGTTATCTTGCCTTTGTTCAAGCTTATGACGTGGGTTAAGCCCATTATACTTGCCAAGCGACAATAAATATTTGACCTGTGAATGCTAGAAGGGAATTCATCCTTATTTCCTTCCCTCGGATTACATAAATCTGAATGACAAGCTATTTAATCTGGGTAATAGTTAACAGTCTCTGATTGCAGCTGTTAATATTACCCAAAGGAATACCAGCTAGTGGTCAAGAGCGCTGTGGTAGCACCTTGCTAATGAGATCCATATTTGAGGGTACTCAGACTAATAGTTTGATTCCCATAAATGCATTTCAAAAATAAAAAAATAATTGGCATTTATAACAACAGGGTCAGTAAGAGGGTCCAACTATATAAGAATCCTTTACATTTTTGGAGACTTATTCAGACTGCCTCTGAACATCCTGGAATTGCCTTCAGCTTTCCCTCTCAGGCACCTGAGACTACTTTTTACTTCTGGTAAGAAATTGCTTTCAGTCTGGATTCTTTAATTAAAACTTTTAAAGCATTTTACATTGCATAATGTAGCCCCCATACAACCATCACCTCTGAAAGTGCTGATGACCTTCAGAATAACTCTTGCAAAGCACTAGGGAATCAAAAGTGTGTTTTTGTCTTCTCTCTCTCTCTTTTTTTTTTTTTTTTTGTTTGTTTGTACTTCAAAACACTCCTTCCCACTGATATTTGGAGATGTCTAGTTTTGCTCTTTTGGAAAGAAGCTTTATGCTGCAATGCTAACTTGTATATATGAGATAGATGGAACATAAGGATCTGAAGGGATCAGTCATTACAGCAGTTGTCATGGCTGTAACACCTTCTCTCTTCAGGGTTTCCTTTTCCAGGGGAAAAATATAGTATTCAACACAAACTCATGGTATAATTTTTTCCTCTCCCTTGAACCAGGGTCATCCCTAGGAGCCTTCTAGAGTAGCTTTCTACACTACTCTCTTCTGGAAAATTTTGTGTCACCTGCTCACAGCAAAACGATGCTGTGGAGAACAAACACACAGCTCTCTATTTGGTTCCTTGGGTAATGTCTGTTGGTTGTGCCTTTGAAAAGGAAAGGAAAAGGAAGTTTGGGAATTCTCTCTGTGAAGTTGGGCTTTTGGAAGCAGACACCTTCAAAGTTTAGCATTTCCTGCATGCTTAATGTTTCTATTTCCTGATGCATTTGTTTGCTGTTTGATTTAATGTGATATGGTTTTACCTGATGAGAAAAGCATTTTTCAGGTAAAAGAGGAAGCCAGAGAATATAGCGCTGGGCTTTAACCCTGCTATTTGGAAGCCACTCTTCATTGCAGAATTTAATAACTTTCTGTTACATGGTTGCAGATTTGTTGAAAAAAATATCCTAAAGAACCTTGAGCTAGTATAAAATGTT
The DNA here is from genome assembly GCA_003676055.1 of Chloebia gouldiae. Taxonomy (NCBI): domain Eukaryota; kingdom Metazoa; phylum Chordata; class Aves; order Passeriformes; family Passeridae; genus Chloebia; species Chloebia gouldiae. The sequence continues at coordinate 6,132,015 of QUSF01000005.1, read as the reverse complement.
AAACCTTTCTGCCTTTCTATTTTCCTTAGGGCCCCAGCTGAAGCCAAATAAAAATGGGTAGCAGCATGACTGGCGAACCAAACTTTTATTTTGGATACACCATGAAGAGAGGAAGATTTTTTCCTTTTTCATATGACTTTCCAAATTTGTATAGTTTTCAGATTCTATTGTACAATTTGGTGTAACAGCTATACCTTGATTTTTCTAGTAAAAAATTCTTTGCCAAATTCTTTCTAGCCAAATTCTTTGCAAGTTGCTCTTACGCTTTCCCTCCCTTTCTGTATGTATATGTATAATTAAAATATCATTATTGAAATATGAGTAGTCAAAATCAGTTTGTTCAGGAGCAACACAGCTACAGATACTGACTACATTTTCTGCAGTCATGGGAAAGTTTGATTTGCTTGAATATGGGAGAAACAAAAATGAACTCGCAAGGAAAACAACACAGGAAACAAGTTACTATCTGGAGAGCATGAAAAGTACTGGAAATAAAGTTCTAGACCTATATAAATTTGCCAGTATTTTTGGTTGTGAAATGTAATATCAGAAAAGACTCAAAGCCTATCATTTGATGAGATAATGTTGCCTCTCTGGGGCAGTACTAATAGCCTAATTCAGATAAGTTGAGAGCTGTCTGTCTCAGGTAGACTTTGGGATAGTTACTTTAACCCCCTAAAACGACATTATTATTTTGGGTGATCAGGTGGCAGTGGGCTAAAACATCAGAGTGCCATTTTACAGACACATAATTACAATCAAAAGTTCAAATGGCTCCCAAAACTTTATTTGATGAGAATTTTGTGTCACCTGTTACATTTAGTAAGTATTCTCCAATTTAGCTGAATACGAGTCCAATGTCTTTTTACCCCTAAGAATGTCTTTTTTTATGTTTGTGCAAACATTTTTGCAGAAACCGTTTTCCTGAATAATTGTTTTGTAAACTCCAGCCATTGGTGGGGAGGGGGGAATTGTTGATGGCCAAAGGAAGATGGCTGAACAAAAAATTATACTGGAGAGCAGGACAGTGCCAGATAGTATTTGAAATAAATTTGAAATATAGTTACTCAGATTTATGTCAAGAAATGATTCTTAAATTTTGTAGAAATACCTCTGAAGACATGAACAAGAATGTGATGAAACTTCTGGGAAAAAAATAGGGCTCTGCTGCGGTGTGGGGATATTCAGCACTAAGATCAATCCATAGCAGAAAACAGTGATGTTACCACCAGGTTTCCACACTGGTTTCCTATGAACTGTTGTTTAATGGAATTATAAATAGTTTAAATATTGCAGCTGTGACTCAGTTATTTTCAATACCGGGGAATACCTTATTAGGATTTGCTCCCACCAAACCTTCTTTGCTTACCATGACAGTCAGGCTACCATGGCTAAATATAGATTATAGAAGAAAGTTGCTAACACTTTCAACTTCAAGCACACACTTAGATAAATACTATAAATAGGCTGATGTTTTGTAAACTAGTACTTGCCAGAGGCACAGACTACATGCTTTCCTATGTGAATTTTTTCCATGTTTTGCCTTTATGAGACAATTAGCTAGTCTTACATGTCTGAGCTCTCTTTTTATTACAATGAATTTCAATTTGCTGTCCAATAGCAGCAAGAGACTGACAAAGCTTGTGAGCAGCAAGCTTTCAGGCAAGCTGCCCAATATAATTTTGCCAATACACTGATCTGCACTACCCTTGCAATGTCTGTCCTGATTTTGCAAGGGCACAATTAATTCTAGTTCTTGTGCTGGCTTAGTCCTGGTGTAATCACAGCCTTGGTGGACCTGACAAACTTTGTGTTTTGGTATGGATTTGGAGAACATTCAGAAATTGGTTCATTTGCATGCATTATCATGAGTGTTAGTAATGGACCAAAATACTGCCTGTAAGGTTTCTAAGATTGGAGATCTGAGCCTGCAGTGTTGCACAGGTCAGAACAAACTGGGGCTTAGTTCCAAACACTTCACCAAATCCCATGTTTTTGCTTAAAGCCATGTCCTTTAAAAGTATAATTTTGTATTCAGTGCAAAAAGAAAAACATCAGCAGCACTCTTGCATTAAAAGCAAATTAATCTGTCAATATGTGGCTCACTTAGGCCAGAGCTGTTTTAACTCTAGTTACATTTGTTTTAAGCTACAGCCAGACATACAAAGGCAATTAACTCTGTCATTTAAAGTAGGATATTTGTATAGATGGTCTTTTACCAATCTTCTCACTGATTGTACTGTTTCTCTTATTTTATATGTAACTTCTACTAAAACCATTACACTACCTATGATAGAATGAGCAGAAATGGAACAATAGCATAAGGGAAGAAAAAGCCCAAAGGTCTTGCATCCCTGTAAGTACCAAAAATGAGACCATTTTCCTGAATCAGGGTAAGAATTCACAAACCATCTCTGACGTGATATTATTGCTATGAAACTTTTATGCAAATGTCATAGTAAAGGAAGGTGGTGTTACCAAAACCTAGGGTTTGAGATTGAAATTTCCTGTTGATGAGATCATCAGTGCTATCAGCTCCCTGAGCTGATACTGTCACAGCATTGTCCTTTATCTTTACTTGCAGTCAGATCCTGGGACTGCTGTATTTATGTCTGGCTAAACTTTCATCAATGTTTGTTGCAGTAAATTTACTCCCTTTGTCTCTCAAGTGGGGATGAGGCTTGGGAAATAGGGTCCAGTTCTTTGGCTGCATCCATGAAAACTTACCTTGTCTATCTTGGAAATTTTGTCTCTTTTTCAGGCTTTTTATCTGCAACTGAGAAGTAGTAGACCTTTTCACCTCTTGAAAATGAGATCTTGTATAGCTCTTTTTTTCTTTATCTGTTCATTTTATTGAAGAGAATATTTACATTATAACTCCACTTGAGCTCAGTATGTCCATGATGACCTGTTCCCTATATCCTAAGAAGAAAGATGATTTTAATTCTTGTTTTCTTGGTATTACTTCTGTTGTATCCTCCCTATTTTGTTTGAATGCAATAGGTTCTGTCTACCACCACAACTTTATTGTCTAAGTCTGCTGCAATGTGCTTACACACATCTTTACAGTACGCAGTAATGCCATGGGAGAAATGTGAATTATGTCTTACCAGTGACTCTAAAACACTCTTGAAAAGAACAGCAAGAAAAGAGAGACAAATCAAATGTCTGTCTGCTGGGAAGAAGACAGTTTCAGTTCCATCATGAAGGGTGTTTAAAATGACCTTCCCAAGGTCAGTCAGGATGGCAGTTTCATTTGTAGGGAATTAAAGGTAGAACTAACTGTGTCTTTGATCAGAAGATTGCCTATCAAAAAAAGGAGCTCTTTGCTTCTTTACCTCAAGTCTGTCATATCCTTACATGAAGCAAAGAGAAAGGATGTTTCATACCATTTAGGAAGCAGCAGCAGGCAGTCTGAATTGGTAGATTTAGTTTTAAGTAAGATTTTGACAGCCTATGTGTAGCCTAAGCACTGCAGCTCAAAGGGTGAAGTTTGAGCCAGATGAATCCATCTGTATTTCACTAACAACAAGAAGTGTGACTCTATTCCCTCGTGGTTTGCTTATCTTGCCTCTTTTGCTGCCTTTTGTCTGCTCCTGAGACTTTTTTCTCACCCAGCACAACAAGCTGTGATTACAACAGCTGCTGATCCGGTGTCCCCTGCTCCATTGCCTGCATCCTCCTACACCAGCAGCGCAACAGCACAGCTTCCCCACACCTCTGCTCTGTGTTTGGCAGAGGGAAAAATCATGGATAAGCACTTTGCTGCAAGTCAGGACTATGTGTCTGTCGTAACTCCCTCCTCACAGGAGTCCTGCTATAGGGTCTGTTTCTCAGGCACCAACTCTGCCTCAGAAACCCTCCCCAGTCCAGGACCTGCACATGTGTGCACCACTGATGACCCCATTACATGGGATGCCTGCATCTCCTGTCCCAAACCCTGACACATGCAGCCTTAGGTATGGGCAGGTTACAGAAGCTGAAGCATCTGCCTGAGACAGAGCTCAGTTTCCATTCTCATTTCTGCAGGCAGTGGGATGCGCAGCACTGCCAGCAATTAGGATATATCTACCTGTAAACAACTGGGGAAAATAATTTCTAGAAAGTAAGGATTCAAATTTAAATTGTATTAGTCAAAATGAACTAAACCTTGTCAGAAGACCTCCTTCAGCACTACCATAATTTGGGTCCATGTTTTCACCCACAAAAAAAAAATCCTTTATTTTTCCCTTTATCTGGAAACAGCTTATAGAATTTATCATAGATAGGTGATAAAATCAGCTTACAAAATTTGTAATAGGTGCCTGATAAAACCAGAAACATGGGCAAATTAAGCAGATTTTTAAAATGGTGGTTTAGTATTTGAATATGTTCCTTTCATTTGGTTATTTCACCTTAGTATTTATGGCATTTTAAAGATGACATGGTATAATACAGGGTCAGCTTTCCTCTATAATAACAATTCTATAGCAGATTTGTTACTCATGCATGTGCCCTCTCTCTCTTGGCTAACTCTCACATTCAAATCATCTAATTTTCTATGCCTTTTAGCATGGAATCTTTTCAGTTACCAAGGCTGTTGATAGATTGCAGTTTTGCCATTAAGTTTAATACCAACCTCTGGTACGGGTGGTAGTCCATCAAGATTAAAAACACCATGGGAAGAAAATACATCCAGACAGACAGCAAGTATCCCTTCAGCCTCTAGGCAGAGTGCTTAAAAGCCCCAGTGTTTCTCTTCCTCTGTCACGATTTCATGCACAGTAATAACCTTTGGCAAGGTTTTTGCATTCTCACTGGATTGTATGTTGAAAACAATACAATTCCACTTAAAATTGTTCTGTGTGTTATTTTTAAAATCAGTTTTATTGAAACTGTCTGTGTGGTGGCATTCAAGTCTGGCATATGACAGTGTGATTAGTTCTGCCAATGCATTGATCTGCAGTACAATTCCTATTTTTATCCCTACTGTTTGAAGTATAGTCACTCATGACCACATTTCCATTAAAGACTACATGCTGAACCAGTTTAATCTGTGACTAATAAAATAATCGTAACATTTTCATTAAATCCTCAGCCAGTCTGAGAACCATCATCAGTGCTGGCAGAGTAGTGATTTTCTGTTCCTTGAGCGATGCATCTGCCATTGTCAGTGATCTACACTGATTAGAAGCCAACTTTTTCCTTCACTCCCAAGTAATGTGTACTCAGTATTAGTGTCCCAGTTATGTCTGACCTACGTGTGAATTTATTATTCAACTGGCAGAGAGAGAACACCACAATTAGTAGAAAGCCAATGGCATAAGCAATAGATCCAAGAAATAGGAACCAGTAACCGTTTGACATGGATAGGGTCTGAGGAGAGAAACCTGTGTTCTCTCAGCTCAAGGGGCAGAGATCCATACTGCAGACACAAAAGTTTTAGCAATGCTACTTCCTTTGCAGAGGGCAAAAAATGCACGTGTTTTTGTAAACTTGCGGGGAAAAAACCTTGCCAAAATGAAAATATTATTCATGCAGATTTAATTCCTGCCTGCTCCAGGAATAAGAAGTTCAATTACCCGATTACACATTTACCTATATACTTATTGCAGGGCTGCTTTGCATTCTGTGGGAAAGGTGAGTGATGTTTTGTGGGGAAGCAGGCCTCACTAGTGAAGGGGGCTTCTGTCTGCAAAAGCACCCCTTGCCAATTTGTTACAATCAGCATAAGCTTGGCAGGAATGGATGAGTGAAAGTTCAGCTGGTGAGGAAGGGATGTGCCTGCAGCTCTCAAGAGTGAAAGTTCTTCTCTGCTGCACTGTCCCAATGGAGACACGGTAGAGGTTTGGAGACTCAGAGGAGCTCAAACATCTGTTGTTAATACACGGAAAAAGAAAAATCAGGTAAACAAGGTAACAGGAAAGGGTAAAGAAACACTAAGGAGAGGATGATGGAGAATAAGAGACATATTTAAAACTGAATAGCAGACAGGAAAAAGCTAGTGGGCAATTGGAAGGCTTTTAGTGCAGTCAGACATCTGGGTCCCAGTGATTGTGTGAGGTCTGGGCAGAGCAGCCAATGTCTGCCTGGGCATACCCTGACATGGGAAAGATAAGCCATGATTTTTGGAAAAGGAAGGAAATGCCAGACCTAAGGTACCTTTGTAATCTTAATTTTGCTCTTGTTGTATATGCTTTATGATGGTAACAGTAAAATACTGGGTTTTTTTAACTTTCTCCTGAGGCCTAAGCTTTTCTCAGCGGTCAGGCTGAGAGCTGCGTTCAGCCATATCACCTGCTTAATGATCGACAATTAAGTGTTCAGTTTTTACCTTCCTGTTTGTTGAACAGTGCCATATATCGGCATCACGAACCAAAGGAGGCCTAGTGGAGCTCTTGTGTGATGGCCACAACTCTGCAATTAACTGGAGCGCACGTCCTGCGAGGAGCGGCTGAGGGAGCTGGGGTTGTTTCACTTGGAGAAAAGAAGGCTTGGGGTGAGCATATCACTCTAAAACTGCCTGAAAGGAGGGTGTAGTTAGATGAAGGTCAGTCTCTTTTCCCAGCAATGTGACAAGAGGACAGCCTTAAGCTGCACTGGGAGACGTTTAGTTTGGACACTATGAGGAATTTCTTCACAGGAATGGTAGTTTGGAAAGGGCTGTGCAGGGAGGTGGTGGGGTCCCCGGAGGTGTTTAAGGAATGACTGGATGTGGCACTATGGTGTAGTTGACCATGGCGGTGTTCGGTCATAGTATGAAATCAGGGGTCTTTTTCCAACCGAATTGATTCTGTGATGTTGTTAGAGGTTCTTGTAAATAACGCCTGGTTTAACCTTAGCAGAGCAGGGACGGGGTAACCATCATTCCCGTTTTTGGTTCGCAGCGCCCGGAGCACGACTGACAAAGTGCTGCTAGGGACAGGTGAGCCCCAGTTTCTGGAAGCACCAAGGGTGACCAGCACTTCCCACCGCCGGCTCCCGGACAAAGCGAGCGGCGGCCGGGCACGGAGCGGCGCGCACCGGCACCGCCCCGGCACCGGCCGTTCCCATGGCGGGAAAGGGGGGGCGGCCACGGGGCCACCCCCTTGTCCCGGGCTGAACCGCGCGGCCGCGGCGGGACCTGCGCGGCTCCGCCTCGCCCGCCCTCGGCATCATCGCTGCGCGCCGGCAGCGGGGCGGGGCGGGCCCCGTTGCCGGGTTACCGCTGTCATCCGCCCGCGCCGCCGCCGCGCTCGCTCCCTCTCCCGCCCGCCCTCCCCGCCCCCTCCCGGCGCCGCAGGAAGCGAGCGGATCCCGGGGCGCTGCTGCCGCCGCTCCCCCCACCGCGCCCGGCGTCCCCGGCCCGGCCCTGCCTCGCCGCCCAGCGCCCCGCGCCGCCGCTCCCCCCACATGCCGCAGAGCGGAGCGGTCGCGGCGCCGAGCCCCGCCGCCCGGCTGCCCCGCCGCGCCGCCCAGCCGGGGCCCTGACGGCCCCCCCGCCGCTGGAGCCGGGGCCCGGCGGCGCCCGCAGTGCAT
>QUSF01000005.1:5352323-5463925 GCA_003676055.1 Chloebia gouldiae | reverse complement strand
TCCGGTCTGGCAGGCTAATAAATTAGGATTTGTTTTTTGGAAAAGCAAAAAAAAAAAAAAAAAAAAAAAAAAAAGGAAATATCGGTGGGATATCGGTGGGGTGTGTCTCTTTTTAGGGAAGACACTGTTTTAGACAGGCTTTTTCATGGACTTCATAGAGTCTGAATTAACCAAAGGGCAGCGAATCACTCTCAGGCATATTCCATCACCTCCAATGAGGTTATTGGTATTTGCAGGGAAAACAGCTTTAAAACTGTTTTATCCTTTGTTTCCTTTTAGATCAAGCACACAGTGTCCAGCATCACCCGAAGTAGAACAAGTGTCCTGATGAGAGCCAGCAAATTAAAAAGAAAAAATCAAAGGGAGGAAAGCAGGCACGGAAGCCAGAAGAAACTCTTCACTTCTGGTTTAATATTTGGCTCTGCCAAATGCCTGTTAAAGACCAGGGTTTCCCTGTCTCCAGCCGTCATTTCTCGCTGTCCAGATCCCGGGCGGGCCGTGTCCGCACGCCGGCTGGGCACCGGGGACCCACCCACACCAACCCACGCGGCGCCGCGCGGGGAAACAGGCCGGGATCGCCGGGGGATAGGGGACCGAAAGCCAGGACCTGGGTCTGTTCCCGGGCAAGCCGAAAGCCAGGACCTGGGTCTGAGGCATTCCCGAAGCCCTCGCGCGTCCCGGGGCACCGGCGAGGACCCGATGTAACGGCGACCTGTTCCCTAGGATAGAGATTCCAGGCTGCGGCGCAAGGATGCCCCGGCGCAACGAAAAGCCCCAAACCCCCAGCCCAAGTAGCTCTGGCTGCCAGACGGACCCTCTGGGGCGCCGGGCGCCCACCAGGACCGGGGAAAGTTTACCGGGCAGAGCCCGCCGGGGCTCCCGGGGCAGGCGGCGATGCCGGTGGGGGCCGGAGCGCGCCCCGAGCCGGGTACAGACCCCCGCCCCGACCCTCCGCCCGCATGCTCGGTGGGCAGCGGCACAGCCCCGCCGCCCCGGCCCCCGGGCAGCCCCGCCCTGGCCCCGAGTGGCGGCGCCGGGGTCCCTCCCAGCCCGGCTTTGTCCCGGGAGGCGGAGGCCCGGTACCCGCCCCGGCAGCAGCTCCCCGCTCACCAGGCTCCCGCGGCGGCGGCGAGCTCCGCTCGGCTCCGCGCCGCGCCCGCCACGGCCGCCGCCGCCGGCGAGTGGCGAGCGGGGCCCCGCGTGGGCCGGGGGGCAGCGGCCGCCCCGCCCCGTCCCGCCCCGGTCCCGCCCCTCGGGCACGGCGTGGGCACGGCCCGGGCGGAGCGGCGCCCCCCGCGCGTCCCCGCTCCGCGCGAAGCGCTCCGCCCGCGCCCCGCCAGGCGTGCGCGGCTCGCGGCCACATCCCCGCAGCACCCGCGCCCCGGCAGCGCTCACGCAGACAGGCTCTGTCTCAGGGACAGCCCGGCGGGCAGCAGCCCCGGGCATGCCGACACCCACACACCCAGCAGCCCCGCACCGACCCCATAGGGTCCTGCGCACCAACACACCTCGCACCCCGACACCAGCCTTGAAGACGGTAGTGATCCACTGGAAGGCACTGGGAGCAGAGAGTTTAGAGGGTTCACTCATCTTCACTCATCAGCTTTCCAGGCAACGACATGGTGAAGTTCGTCTTGAAGGGATACTGTGAACGTGAGAGAAGTTTGCCACAACTGAAATCAGGATTTGACCCCACTGTACAAAAACTGCAGACGACATCTCAGGAAAATCTCAAACCTCTGCTGGTGTGGGAGGTTGGGCTTCATTAAAAGGGAACAGGATGAGATTTTGTTCAATGTAGTGTCTGAGCTATGCTTTAGGGCAGGCTGAAAAAGTCTTCACTTACCTGGTACTTGTTCTGTGGTGTGTAGTTTTGAGCATCTAAATTCTTTGAAACTGTGAAATTCTTTGAGGAAACCAAAACGGTTCTCCCCCTGCCCTGCTTAGGGCCTTAGTTCAGTTCCTTAAGTCACCGCTCCTTTAGTGCAACAAAGCATTGCTAGTCTCATACATAATAGTGGATTAAAAAGGCAAATAGGCTTGCATAATGGAGAATCCAAGCCCCAAATAACAAAACAGAAACTGGAGATATGCACAGCACTTATTAAAAAAAAAAAAATCTTTCTCAGGAACCAAACATCCCAGTAAATTCTTCCCCTTCAGGGAATTTTGGCAGTAGCACAGTTTGCAAACATCCCGGCTGGCTGGTCTTCTGCAGTTGTGGCTGTCTGCTCATGTTCTCTCTCCTTTTTTGATCAGATATTAAAGCAGTCCAGAGACCCCAGAACTCCTCCACTTAATTTTCTGTATTGCCATGAAGAAATCTGCTTAACAACCTCTCGCTTCTTCTTTCAAGCAAACCACTCACAATCAATTTGCTGCATCTTTTTGTAAGTGGGATCCCAGTGCCAGCACACCTAGTTGTACGAGTAAATTATCTCTCAGAAATGCCTTCACCATGACAGAAACCTCTCTCCTAGCACAGATCAGCTCATCTGTGGGAGCGGAAAATGAGCTGGGAAAACAAATGGCCCAAATTTCTGACATTTTCTCTATTTTAGAAAGTTTGAAGGAAAGAACCTAGCTCTAACCAGCACAAATGAGGTTGTGACTGCATGGCTGGCTAATCCTGGAGGGTGGTAAACTTCTTCAAATTCAAGTATCTGAATTTCATACCTGAAATGAGTACCTTTAAAAAGGGCCTCAGTTTTTTTCAATAAGAGCACTATAATTTTCTCAGCAAGTCTCCTTAGTGAAAAGTCTAGGACAGCTTTGAGAAGAAAAAACAGATTTAAAATTCATGCTATGTTCACACTGGAACAGCACTGAACTGAGTGAAATCTCCTGAGATGTTTGCCCCAAGAAGGAAAACTTTTCCCATGCCAGAAGCCTTGGGATTACAGGATAATTAAAGTTTCTTTTTTCTAATGAAGTCAGCCTCTAAATGCCCAGAGATTTCAATTGAAAATTGAACATGAACAACCTCTAGTTTTTGTAAAACAATTATTCCGTAAGGTCTGAGACCAAGCAGAATGGAATTTACGTGTCTGTAAAGTCACGTGGTTTCTCCAGTACAGTATTCATCATTGTCCAGTTTTGGTATTTTCTCAATGTCCAAGAAAACTGGCAGAAAAGGAGCCCTCTCAAGTGGAAAGCAGTATACAATGCCTGCTAAGACATGACTACATATCCTAGCCAGCCATATGTCTCACAATGCATTGTTTTCCAGAACACTGTCACACAGCGAGGCACATGGCTCAGAGCAACCCTGACAGCACAAAGGGAAACTTTTAGATGACTGGATGACTGGAGCTTCAAGTGCCATCCCTCACTGGCAAAAGGGAGACCATCACTGAGTCTTGTTTTCAAAGAGTCATCTGTAAGAGTAACCCCTTGGGAGCAGGCAGGCGAACAGGCACAAACCCACAGTGAGCTTCTCTGTAGGCAGATAAAAGAATCAAAGCTCTCTGGAGATGGGTTCAGCATTACTCATGACCAGAAAAATTGCCCAGTTACCAAGATTGCTGGTGCCAATAATGCTTTTTATTGCAAGAGACTTAAAAGTATCCAGCAACAGGAAAATTGTGATACCTTTTATCAGTTATGGTCTACATTGTGTGGTTGAGCAAATCTGCGTTTCCACTTGTGGGGCCCAGATCTCCTCCTGGCCATGGTCCCTGATGTGCTGGGGTGTCTGCCTATCCCTGCCAGAACTCCAGCCTTGCCCATGGTGTTGCAGCTGGTAGATCTTGTGTGTGGAAGTGAGGTGGCACTGTCTGTGCTGCCACCAGTTTGCCTGTTCATATGCAGCAAGAAAAAGGCACCTGTGATGGAGCCAGGGGCAACCATGCCAGCACCTCCTGCCTGTGGGGTGAAAGGGCAAAGGGGCACCCTCCAGCAGGCTCCTGGGGATGTTAGCACCTAGTGCCAGTCAGAAGTTGCTTGAGTCAATGTGCAAATCTCTGGAAGCTGCCTCTCCATGCACTTCAGACCCTTTGCCTACTCTAGAGGTTGGTGGTTGTTTCTGTGCCTTTTTTCTCTCCCAGCCCAGGAAGAGCAGATTAAAAGCATCAGGCATAAAGAATGAAGGATGTGGTCTCCCTCCATGGGAGTTACCCTTACTGCTAACATCTGGAGGCCAAACGTATGAACTCTGTAGGACCTGTCTACCTTGTAGGGCTGGAGGGAAGGCCTAAATTGCTAACCCAACCCCGTGTGCAGGCAGCAGCTCCCCATCCCACCCTGGCTTCCATGACAATCTGCAGATCAGAATGCCAGCCAGCGACAGGCACTGCTATTCCTTTGCTCGGGGCACCGTGTCAAAGGGGGAGCTTGGTTCTCTATACCCAAGAGCAACAGTGACTGTTAAGAAATCGTGGGATAATAGCCCTTTTGATGGATGCTCGGCTTGCAGTGTTGGGATGCAGCGGTTGTGGTGGAGCTGGAAAGGGGGAGGGGGCAGAGAGGCATATGACAGTGATGATAACAAGTGGGCTTTGTATGCTGTGGCCAGGGACTCCCACAGCTGCTCCAGTCCCTGCTCTCTCTTGAGGTAGTTTGGGTGGGAGAAGAGGCTACGAAAGCTCAAGCCAATGAGGATGACATAGGTAAGATTTTAATGACTCAGTCCCTGCTTCTCTTTAAAAGATGAAACTGTAGCAGAGTACCTCCTCCTTCCAGTCAAGCAAGGTCTCTAGAGGAGAAGCTTCTCTGGGCTGGTGGTCTGTCTGCTGGGGTTCCTCCTGGACAGGGAATGCCCTCAGGTGGGTCTGTCCATCTTGTTGTGTAGCTGGTGAATACTTGGAGCCCTTGCTGGCCAGGGGCCTTATCTGCTTCTTGCTGTCACTCAAAGGGTTTTGGTGATGCTGATGTAGAGTCTGGTGGTAATCTGGAGCACACTCTTGAAAAAGGGCAGGGCAGGCCATTGCCTCCAAATTAGCCTGTCCCAGTGATCCATGCAAGAAAAGGAACAAACCTGGGGGTGGGCACCATGATACAGAGTGGACCATGGGAGCACACAGCAACTGACTCACATTAACTCTGTGTATCCCTGGTTCAACATCACCTGCCATCACTTGAGGACAGTGTCTTTCTTTTTTTCCCTACAATGCATATTCTCCATGGAATGAGAGACAGTGATTATGGCAGTCGGCTACAGATTGCCAAGAGAAAATGACTCCCTTCTCCCCCAGCCCAACCCCCACTTAAAAAAAAAAAAAAAAAAAAAAAAAAAAGCTAAAAAACCCCACTCCAAAACTCCAAAACCACACACTTTGTTACAGTAATCCCTGTCCCGATAGGAGACAAGCACAAACTCCCAGCCAGCATGTGTGGTTGCTCTTAGTAAGCTTTGGACAGCTGGGGGATTTGGGGATGGGATTAGCTAATACAATTCAGGCTCAATTAGCAAAGGAAACATGGAGATTCCAGCTCCCATCAGGACAGATCTGGGCAAGATCCCTCCAGAGGGTTAATCACAGAGCAACTCATGCTTCATTCACAAATAGCCAAGCTGCCTGCATGTGCCATCCCACTTACAGCTGGCTGCCGTTGGAGTGGGAATGCTTGCCATTGCCAAATACTCCCTTAGCCCTTGGACCCGGCTAAAACCCGCTTTCCTGCCCATGGGCTGGGAGAGGGAAGGACTAACCGCATCGGGGAGGGAGAGCAGGCATGCACGCAGGTGCAGAGAGCTGGCAGCCAAACAAAGGGAGATCTCAGGAGCAGATACCAGCTCTTGCAGGATACAGTCATGGTTTTCTGCGAGCAAGACCAAAGACAAGGGGAGGGGGGGGCAAAGGAGACTGTTTCTCGTTGATGAGAAGATGCCGAGATGCACCAACAATCAGACACCAGCTCTGTGTTTTAAACTGCCCCTGAGCAGGGCTTTTTTTGTGAGAAATGCTCTTTACTTGGTCTGCTGGGAGAAGCAGTAGGCTCACTAGGCTGCGGGGGCATTTATCAGGACAGACTTCCAAGCACCCCTAATCACCTTGGGATTAAGCACCTCTAAACAGCTTAATGAGCACCAGCTTCCAGACTTCCCCTAATATGAGTCTCCTTGAAAAGCTGAACCAAATCCTCATGGATGCCTGCTGAGCATCCCCAGCCTCAGCTGGGTCCTCATTTCCAAAAGCTGCCCTCAAATCTCTCATCCTTGGGGTGTTTTAAAGACACATGGCTCCTCAAGAGCTGAGGCACAGACTCCCTCAGCAGACAGGCCTCTGCTTGCAGAGCTGGTGAACCAACCGGTTCCCAGGGTGCGAGTTGCATGGGCACGCTCTCCCATGCATGGATGGGTTTTGCACAGCCCTGCTGGAGACTGGCTGCTAAACACTGGCTTTCACTGGCAAGCACATGGACTTGGAAAGGACTGGGGGAGGCCCCAAAGCACTTGGTGTTCTGGGAAAGGTTGCTCCTGAAGGCTGGGCTGATGACAGGCAAAGGGCAAGATGTTAATTGATTTTTCAGATCAGTTTTCAGTCAATTCGTGACTCTGAAGATAGGAGTCAGCAATCAGACCAAGGAAAGGTGGTGAGGGACAAGGCTTGAGCCAGACAAAGCAACTGACACAGGAAATGGAGTGAACCAGGCTTGCTTTCCTATCCTTCCTTGGATAGAGTAGCAAAGTCTCACAGAGTAAGGTAATAGTCCTTGACCAGTGCCAGGCAAACACAAAAAAAATTCAAACAGCTCCCCAGGTGTCAACTTGGGAAACAAACCCATCGGCCTCTTCCCAGTTCAGTATCTGGGACTCTCACAGAAGCAGCAGCAGCCTCTGGCACTGTGGAGCAACTTTGTGGGAGACCTGTCCTCATGTCAGAGTACTCCAGGATTTGACACTCTCATCACAGCCAGAAAACATAACTAGGGCTGGAAAAGCCATTGGCATGGCAGGAGCAGACACACAGGCACGAGGCACTGTGGGAGCGCACACCGCTGATTTCTGCCTCTCCCCAATGAAACTGGCTTTTTTCCTTGCTCCTCAGCAGTGTTTGGTGTTTGCAGGCACTGGGAAACATTTGCTCCTTGCACTCTTTCCAATGGAGCGTGGGAAAAGCTCTCACCCTAAGCAAAAAAACCATGGGAATTTGCTTTCAAGTCTATTCTTCTCACTCTCTTTCTCTCCAAGTGAAAAGCCCTGAGCTGGCTTTTTTTCTTTGCAAGGCATGTTTTCTGGCCAAGGCAAACTGGTGTTTGTCTCTCATGCTGTCAGCAGAGTGACAGGCATCAGTAAGATGAGGGGCAGTGGCAAATCAAGCAGGACAGAGGGAGTGGCTGAACTAGGCCTGTGTGCATCTTCTTTCCCCCCTGCTTTTAGATAAGTGAGACAGCACATGTTAGCTTCAGCAGAAAGAAATAGGACTTATTTTGAGGGGCATTTTACTCCCAGGGGCCCTTGGTTTGATGCTTGGTTCACTGAGGCAGGCAAAGAAGAATGGAAATTCAGCATTGAAAAAAAGTAAAACGGAGGCTTTCCCCTCTGCTTCCTAGATCTGGTGTGAATAGGTAGTGAGCAGAAATAGAAAAGTATCCTCCTCTGTCAGGAGCAGGACCAGGGTTTTTCCCATCCTTGATGCAGCTACCATGAGATGGATCTGCCCTGTCAAGGCACACCCCGTGCCAGTGCCCGACACACACAGGCAGCAAGTGCTGTCAGCCCTGTGTGCTGAAATCTTCCTGGGATGGAAACACTAGTCTAGCTGCTCACTCCTTGTCAGCACCCCAGCCTCCAGAGAGCTGGAAGGAGGCACTTCCCACCCCACCAGTGATTGTCTGACTCTCCTGGCCTCTCCACCTGCCCAGGAGGCCTGGCTATGTGAGTCTGCAGGAGGGCAAGTGGCTTTGGGCAGCCTATTTGCACGGAGGCTGGGATGGTGCAGGGAGTCAGGGAATTTTCAGGCAAGAGGAAGATGCAAAGACATGCACTTCCTTGCCTTGTGGACTGGAACTCCCCTTCTCCAGAAAAACAAGGCTGAAGGAGCCAGCAGGTATCTGCATAACTTGGGAGACTATGTCAAACCTGAAGAAAACGAAGCCCTCAGGCAGTCCTGATTGCACCCCCAGGGCAGGCCATCACTGCAGGAATTGTGCTCCCTGTGCCCAAGGATGCTGCTGGAAGGGGAATAAAGGCACCCTGACCTCTTGCCTCCCCACACAACCCTCTCTCCACTATTACAGGGCAACCCTGAGGAACACCAAAAGGACAACTGTAAACCCTGATACCACCCAAGAGACCCACTCTATGCCTGTGTAGAAGAGTTCAGAATACCCTTTATACCCTGAGGTTTAAGGCAGACCTTGTAGTCTTTCAAACTCCATCCTGAAAGTAACCTGATGCCCCCAGCTATTTTTCTTGTGTGAAACTCCCTCCACAAGAGGTGCCTTAGGTGAGCAGCTGCAAAGACAGCCAGATCCCAGAGGAGGTGTTTGCTTTCTCCATCTTCCACACTCACACACCCTCTTTTTAATTGTTTGCACATCAAGAAACGACTTGCCGACTTGCCGTATTGCAGCCTCCCAAAGGGAGGCAGGCATTGAACTCGTAACCTGAAACTGCCTCTCAGGGAGACAGCCAGCACCCACCTCCCTCTGTTCCCACGTCCTCTTCCCTGCTCATCCCCCCTGAGCAGCAGCCATGTCCTCCCCTCGCTCTGTTCAGCTCTTCAGCAGCTACACCCCTCACTGATAATGAGCACAGAGAAAGAAAGCACAGAGTTGCCATTCAGAGCCTTTCTCAGACACCAAAACATCTCTGTGCATTAATAATCCCTTTCAAAAGCCCCTTCCTTGCACACATCACACCCTCCCCCTCTTGCCCCTGATGCTTTTCAGGAGCGACTGTGATTCATCTGAGGTGTGAAACAGCACGGTAAAATTTTAATACAGCCTGAACGTGATGTGAGAGCGCTCAAATGCCTTTTAAGCAGCCTGCCTGTTTCCAGCAACTGCTTTGAAGGCAAGATCGCTTCAGCGCTGTGCGAAGAGCTTCAAAGAGAATATTTGGGACTGATTTTGACATGACTCAGAGAAGGCAGGAAGCCTTCTAACACAGATCCCTCAAAGGATGAGCACCAGCAGAATGTGCAGGCTCTCACCATCCCTCCCTGCTGGGGGCAGGCCCAGCTGGACCATGTGGGAAGGCCTGGGAAGACCAGAGCTGTATATACCTATAGGACACCCAACAAGTACTGCAACCATGTCCCCATCTCCACAGACTGCTCCAGGAGACATTTCCCTGACCATTGCTTTTATTGCATGCTAATAGCCCTGTGATCAGTGGTCTGCCACCAGCTGTGACTCCAAGGATTGGAAAGCAGGGGAGATTTCTCCATGCCTCTGGGTACGTGTGATGATAGGAAAAGTATGAAAATAAGACAAAATACTTGGATGAGTCCAAACAGAGAGGGATGTTGATAATACCCAAGGACTTTTCTAAAGCCAGTAAACAAAAGGGAAACAAAACCAGGGTGTCAGAAAGTGGGAATAGGAAGTGAGTGAACACAAGGCAATAGAAGAGGAGGGTAATTCCCAGGAGAGGCTTTGGAAACTTCCATGAGCCAGTAAATATTTCTCAGCTTTGCTGCTGTTCTGTGTTCCTTGGGTCCCTGGGCTTCTCCAGACCTGCAAACAGCAAATTACTGCTCTCCTGTAAGGAAATGCTCTGGCCCTGGAGACTATCATACTCAGCCTGGGGACACCAAAGCCAAAGCAAGAGGCTGAGCTCCACATCTCCAGGTGCTCTGCCAGCTGGTGTCCAGCTGGCAGCTCCTGGTGATCTTGAATTGTCTCTGCCTCCACACCACAAGCAGAACATCAACCAAAACCACCTTGTCCCAATCAGGGGGAGATCTATGTTGGTACTGAAGAACTCTCACAGATCCTTGCCAGACCATCCATTCCCATTTACATGGCAAACAAGCCCCAGTAGTACATGACAGCCAGGGCTGCATCTGTGCTGACACATCCTGAGTATTTGTGGTTACTGAGAGAAGAGCAGCTGGAACACTTGTCCTGGCTGTCAGGGAACAAGTGCAGAGAATATCCCACCCTAGGCTGTACCTAGTCTGGGAAATCCCCAAAGGGGACTTTTTTAGAGGAAAACCAGTGGAGTTCAGAGCTAAACTGTATTTGCCAGAGATTTGTCAGACATGCCTCCTAGGACATTTTCAAAATGGAGCTCTCCAAGTCACCTGGGAAATGACTAAGGCATGTGTATCAATTACATGAACCTTTGACCAGAGGTTGCTCTGAGAGAGAACAGAGGCACCATCTCACCTGCAGCAGGTGAGATTAATGCAGTCATCAACCACTTAGCCTTCAGCAGGACTGGGCCAGCCCTAGAAACTCATCAGCAAAGTGCCTGGGCTGAGGATGAATCTTCTTATGCCCAGTTTGTGCTCTCACAGCTGCAGGAAGATGCAAGACAGAGATCTATCTGCTTTCTGGAAGTCTGCTGCTCCTAAAAGGTGGCAGTCAGTAGTACCTCACAGGAAAATGGAGACAATGGAATGCAAACTGTTTTCAGCTCAATTTAAGCAAACAGTGAAACTCAGCTCAATTAGCTAATGGACACACTGAGTGTCGGCTGACACACCCATGAACATGGGCACGGTTGCAAGGAAACGTCAGCGCGTCTGTGTGCTCAAAGCCACCGTCTGAACTATGAGCAACAGGGAGAGAAAGTAGTCAGCAGCCCTGGGAGGGAGTGGCACATGGGGTGGCTGAGCAAAGGGTGGTGTGACAGGAGGGGGTCTCAAAATCACCCACCAGGCTTAAAGAAGGAAGTGTGGCACCACTGTGGAGAAATCCCCCAAAGCCTCTCCAGGAACTCTCTAACACATGTACACTCATGCATGCAGGATGGGGGAATCAGAGATGTGTGTGCAGCTGCAGGGCTGCAGTCTTGTGGTAGGATAAATTCCATGACTAGAGTGTGGCAGCAGAGAGATACAAGCTTTTAGGAAGGACAGAATGGGCAGATGAGGATGGGGAGCTGCTCTTCATGTGTGTGAGCAGCTGGAATGCATGGAGCTCTGCCTGGGGATGGATAAGGAGCCAACCAAGACTTTATGGACTAGGACTACAGGAAGAATAGGCAAAGGTGATGTTATTACAATGGATATCTGCTAGGAGGAACAGCTGGATGAGGCCCTCTGCAGAATGGGCAGTGTCGTGTTCACAGGTCCTGGTGTCCTTATGGGGGACTTCAACCACCCTGATATAGGGTGGAGGGACAACATAGCAGGACATGAGGAATCCAGTAGGTTCCCAGAGTGCACCTATCATAAATTCCTCTTTGAAGTGACAAAGGAGGCAACAAGGAGAGTTGCTGCGCTGAACCTCATAGTCATCAACAAGGAGGGTCTCAGAAGTGAAGTTCAAAAGCAGCCTTTGGTTCAGTGACCATGAGAAGTTGGAGCTGAGGATCCCAAGGGGAAGGAGGAGGGTGATAAACAAGTTTCAGGAGAGTAGATTTTGCTCTCTTCCAAGATCTGCTTGCAAGAGTCCCAGGAAATGAGGCTCTGGACAGAAGAGGTGAGGGGAAAGGTAGGTTAAAAATCTAGTTAATATTCCAAGTTCATTAGACCTCCATTCCAACAAATGTGTAGCCAGGTAAAAGTACCAGGAGACCCATGTGGATGAATAAGGAGCTCCTGGCCAAACCCAGATACACAAAGGGAGCCCACGGAGGGTGGAAACCTGCGGGGAATACAGGAACATTGAACATCCCTGTCCAAATTCAACTCCATTTGAACTTTAACCTTCCTAACTCCAGAGGGTGAGATGGGTTGAAAACAGGGTGAATGGCCTGACACAGAAGGTGTCAGTTGAGGGTAGGAAGTCTTGTTTGGTGTCATTCAGTGTCAAGACTGGGACTGATCCTGTCCAATATCTTCATTGATGATATGGATGATGGGGCAGACTGTGTCCTCTGCGAGTTTACTGGTGACAGGAAACTGGGAGGAGTGGCTGCCGTTCAGAGGGACAGGCTGGGGAAATGGGTTGACAGCAAATGAACTTTAATTGAAGTTCAACAAAGGGAAGTGGAAAGTAAATGCATCTGGAAGGAAACAGTGCCAGGCATCAGTACACCCTGTGGACCACCCATTTGGAAGGCAGCTTCTTTGAAAAGGGCCTCAGGGACCTGGAGGACACCAAATTGAATGTGAGCTAGCAGTGCACTCTCTCAGAAAAGGCTAACAGTGTCCTGGGCTGCACTGGGGGGAATGCTGCCAGCAGGTGGAGGGAGGTAATCTTTCCCTCTGCTCAACACTGATGAGGCCACTCTGGGTGAATTGTTTCTTCTCTGGGCTCCACAGTACAAGAGAGACATGGCCATGCAGATGATGAAGGGACTGGAGCATCTTCCCTGTGAAGAAAGACTGTGAGAAATGGGGTTGTTCAGACTGGAAAAGGGAAGACTCAGACAGGATCTTATTCATCTATATAAATACCTGAAGGGAGGGGGCAAAGAAGGTGAAGCCAGGCTCCTTCCAGTGGTGCCCAGTGACAGGACTGGAGGCAATGGGCACAAATTGAGGCAGTTCTGTCTGAACACCAGGAAATACTTTTTTTTATTTTGAGAATGACTAATCACCAGCACTGATTGCCCAGAGAAGTTGCACAGACTCTATCTAAATTCTCATACCTGATGGAAGCTGACCGTCTGGAAGTCAGCTTTGTTATACAGGTGACTGAGCACTGGCACAGTTGTCCAGAGAGAGGCTGTGAAATTTCTATCCCAAAGCTGACTGGACATTGCCCTGGACAGCCTACTCTAGGTGGCTGTGCTTGACAAAGGCAATTGGACTAGATGACCTCCAGAGGTCCCTTCTGCCCCCAGCCATTCTGTGATGGAGTGAAGCAATAATCCCTCACAGGAGGGCACACTTATGCCATGGGACTGTGCTAAACCAGTTGATGCTGCTGGACAGCCACAGAAGGGAGGGACAGTATCCCACATGAGGTGACAGAGTGAACTGGTTGAATGTTGCCCACCTACAAAAAAGCCACTTGAGACCTGAGGTCTGTAATGCCTTATAGGCTTCCTGGCACAGAGGATGTGATGGCTAAGGATACAGTCCAAGGGAATAGAGAGGTACAAGAAGGTACAACAATACTGAATAGATCTTCTCTCTGAAACCCACACAGGATTCCTAAATGTTTATGCTACAAACCAAGATGAAATCTTCCTATTTCTTGGAACAGAACCATTTGATAGTACTGTTTTTCCTCATCCAGGGCCCACAATAACATTCCTACCTAAGAACACCCAAGGTGCGCAAAGGCCATAGAATCATATAATTGTTTAGGTTGAAAAAGACCTTTAAAATCATCAAGTCCTAGGGTCTGTGTTTACTGAGATAAAATCTGACTTCTCAAGAAGTCAGACAAACCCAGGCCCCCTTGGTATTTTATCACTGGACATTGATTTATGGAGCAGTCTAGAAGCCGATCCAACCAAGATAGGAAAAAAAAAATAGGATCAGAACTGGATCCTGTTTGTCTCTGCAGATGTAGCTGACATCAAGTTGAACATCTCTCTGAAGGGTCAGCCCTGCAAAAACAAGCCTGCTGGCACATTATTGCACTAGAGCACCAACCACCAAGTGAATTCTCTGTCTGGTGTTATAGCAAAAAAACCTCAGAACTGAAGGGAACTTCTACCACTGAAAAAACAAAAATTCTAAAAACAAGCATCAGGGATGGGTACCAGTCTCCTCCTGAGTGGAAGGGAAATCCTTAGTCCCTCTGTGAGATTTGCAGCTGCTGACCTTGTCTTCCAGCTATGTGGGCCTGTGTCCCTTACTGAGATGGCAAAAATGTGACCGGGAGTGGCTGCATATGTTGTGGGTAAAAGATTTTCAGAGCAGCTGAGAGTTGGAATTTGTGCTATGAGTAAGATGAACTCCTACATAATGAGTTAGAAGATGTTTTAGGTGATTCATTGTCTTCTGATAACTGCCCAGGTCCGGAAGCATTGCTGGTATGTGAAAACAAGGTAGGTCTTGGTGAATCAGAGGGCTGAGGGAAGAGTTCTAGTGGTAGTTAGCAAAAACATGCACAAGTTCATTCAGGGACCAAGCTGTAAACTGCCATATTTTCCAAGATCTGCAGTGAACTTCCTGGAAAAAAAATTGGTCTTCTTTGCTGTCTGATTTGGGGTGTGTCTTGGGAGCAAGCCCATTACTCCATCATCCAAAGGCAGGCATTGGTGTGAAAGGCTAGAAGAGCCAAGCTGAGCCATCTTTGCTCGATAACTTCTGCCCATCCTCAAAAAACATGCCCCATGAGTTCTCTGTGCCAGGTAGCACAGGTGCTGCCTGGATAATCCTGGGTGTTCCCAAAAGATGGGCATACCTTTTTATCTCTTGCTGACCTCAGTAAGGACACATTTCTAGATTTTTTTTTTTGCTATTATTTCTCCACCAAGCACCTAAACTACAATAATTTGTCTACATCCACAATTGCCATATTTCACATCTTGAGTACCCATAGGCTACCTTGGAGAAGACAGATGAAGTGTCTGTAGGATGAAGAAGGGAGCATGGAACTTAGTGCCAGCTCATACCTACATTGCCACTAGCTTCCCACTTTAAACCAAAGGGTCTGCATTTGTCACAGAACTGAAAGGAGCAGAAAACATAGAGGACTTTGCAATGCAGCTCAATGGCCTTGCATATATCCCAGAGCAAACTTTGTAATTATCTTATCCTAATTCCTGCTGCAGTAGCAAAGACAGTAAAACAATGGAACAGGCACCAGCTCCCAGGGCATCCAGGCAGTCCAGGCTATGGGAAAAAATGGAAACATTCCCAGCCCTACTACTAAATCCCAAATTCTGGTGTTCAGGAAGCTCAGCAACAAGCTTGCAAGATCAGACATTTCAGTAAGGCTATTCCAAATGCAGTGACAGGCCTGAGGGAGGAGTGCAAGGTCAGTTCTCCTGCATGTGCTGCATTGCCATTGTGCCTATGAGTAACGTCAGAAAGAGAGGGCTGCTGTGTCCAAGTGCAGTGCAGATGTGCTCCCAATGTGAGAGAATAACCTGGCTTTAGTAGGGACTGAATAGTTTCTTTTGCAGACCCATGGCAGCGCTGTAGGGAAGAGCCCTCCCCAGTCTCTGGTCCAGCCTGCCTCTGGGAGAAAGACTGTTCCCAGTGCTGGGGTAAGCCAGGTGGTTTTGTCTAACCAACACAACCAAACCCCCAAAGGTGGAAGGCCAACTCTGCTCTGAGGAGCTGTCCCAGGGCTACCTCTACTCTTAGAGGAGATTTTTTTTTCTTAAAATTCCAATGCTACAGTAGTAATTCCTTGCAACCAGCTTTTTATAAAAGGGAGGGAGAGGGGGAAAACAGAGCAGAGGAAATATCTGAGAATTAGCAAAGCTCAAACATTTTGCAGGTGGCCTTAGATCGAGCCAGTTAGCTCTGTGCCCAGTGTTGGCTTCCAGTGAGGAGACAGTTTATGTGATAGACATGAGAAGCAACACTGGGAGAGTGAAGAGGAAGGACCAAGAGGTGGGTAAGAACATCACCCTTATTAATCTGAGGAAAGCACATGGAAGAAACTGTTGGCTCTGCTGCCTTTTGTGCATTTAGCTTCCACATAAAAGTTGAATCTAGAGGTGAATATCTCACTGAAGAGATCCATTACTCTCCACAAACCACCAAGATAAAATGATGACTGCAGTCTCTCTCTTAAGCACTTACAACCAAACTCTTGCCCCTCATTCTGCCTTAATGATGAAGAGAAAGGGGTCAGGAAATGAGCCAAGATTGTGAAATAAGAAGTTCCTGAATTTTTAGCAAAGTAAAATATGTATGAGCTACAGCAACACTCATTATCAGAGGAGGAGCTATGTCCAGTTCCCAAGACATACCTCCAAGACCTGCTGGAGTGGAAACAAGGAAATGGCACAGAATGAGCACAGCATCCTGTTTAAAAGGCTTGAAGTCAAGTTATAGATCCATAATTCAGTGTCTAGAAAATTGAGCTACACAAAGGATTAGTTCAGAGGCACCGAGGGGCTAGTATGGGGACTGAGAAGAGAATAACTGCAATTTCTTAAGAACTATTTTATACCAAACCATTTAAATTTTCTCTCACAAAGATCTGGCAGATAAAGGGTAAGCAGCAGATGTGAAATTTTGACCTCCATAAAGAACTTTGTGTTATCCCATTCAGACATCTTGTCAGAAAGGGAAATACCATCTAGATGAAAGATGAATGTAAAATTAGAGCAAATAAAGCACCTTGACAAGAGCTATTCCTGGCCTGCAGTCAGACTAGAAAGAAATATACAGAAAGGAACCGCAGGAAAATGGTCCTGGCTTTCATACTATTCACTGCTTCCATACTGTGGGTTAGAAGTCACGATACACTGTCTTAGAAATATTGTGGATAATGTTAAAGAAAACAAGGCCAGAGGAATGCCAGAAATTAGACCCATCAGATGACCTTAAAGACCTGGCAAAGACAGGATTTGACATAATCCAGATGATAATCAATTCAAGTCAGGTATAAAACACTTTGAAATTGGATCAGTCCACCCCAAGGAGAGAATGGGATGTGGGATCTGCTGGTAGGAAGGCTCTGGATGGAGGTGCCACGGTATGACAAGACCAAATACTGGGTCCTACATGTTGGCCACAACAGACTTTGGCCTCTTCAGGGATCTGCTTTGTAGAGGTCTGAAGGGAAGAGAGGCAGAAAGATGACTAGTATTCAAGGATAAATCCCTACAAGCTCCAGAGCAATGCATCCCAATAAGGAGGAAGACTGGAAAAAATGCCAGTAGGCCCACGTGAATGAACAAGGAGTCCCTGGACAAACTCAGACTCAAACCCTCCTGTATGGAGGCTACAGAGGGTGGCAGAAAGGCCGAGTAACCTGGGAGGAATACAGACAAATTGCAGCCAGGGATCAGGTTAGGAACTGCCCACCCTGACAGAATTAAACCTGACCAGGGTGTCAAGGGCAACAAGGGGAGTATGTATAAGTATGTATAACTGATGTATAAGTACATCAGTTATAAAAGGGAGAATGAGAGACTTGATTACCCAGGACATAAAGAAGGTTGAGGTACTTTATTTTTTTTTTTTTTTGCCTCAGTCTTCACTTTCAAGTGCTGCAGCCACACCAACCAACTTGCAAAAGTCAAAGGCAGGGATTGGGAGAATGAGGAACTACTTGCTGTAGGAGAAATGGTTTGAGACCATCTCAGAAACCTGAAGTTGCACAAGTCCATGGGACCTGATGTGATAAATCTGTGGGTCCAGAAGGAATTGGCAGAAGGAGTGGCTAAGCCTCTATCCGTCATATTTGAGAAGTCATGGCAGTCTGGTGAAGCACCACTGACTGGGAATGGGAAAGCATTTTTTAAAAAAGGAAATAAGAAAAACACAGGTAACTAGAAGCCTCTCAGTGCTACCTTGGTGCCCAGCAAGCTTATGAAGCAGATCCTCCTGGAAACTGTGCTAAGGCACATGAAAAATAATAAGGTGATTGGTGACAATCAACATGGCTTCAGTAAGGGCAAATTGTGCCTGACAAATTTGGTGGCCTTCTATGAAAGGGTTACAGTGTTGGTGGCTAAGGCAAGAGCAACTGATATGGTCTACTCAGACTTGTGCAAAGCATTTGACACTGTCCCACAAAACATAATTGTCTCTAAACTGGAGAGATGTGGATTTGGCTGATGGACAACTCAGTGGACAAGGAATTGGCTGGGTGGTGGCATTAAAACAGCTGTGATCCTCTGTTCAGTGTCCGAGTGGGGACCAGTGTTAGGTGGCCTCAGCTGGGTTCAGAGCTGTTTAATGCCTTTGTCAGTGACAGGGACAGTGGGATCAGGTGCATTCTCAGCAAGTTCGCTGATGACAACAAGCTGTGTGCTGTGGTCAACATGCTGCAGGGCAGAGATGCCATCCAGAGAGATCTGGGCAGGCTTGAGATGTTCAGCAAGGCTAAGTGCAAGATCCTGAAGCTGGGTTGGGGCAATCCCAACCACTAATACAGGCTGGGTAGAGAATAGCTTGAGAGCAGCACAGAGGAGAAAAGCTTGGGGATTTTGGTGGACAGAAAGCTGAACATGATCTTCAATGTGCCCTTGCAGCCCAGAAAGCCAACTTGTCCTGGGCTACATTTGAAGAAATGTGGGCAGCAGGGCAAGGGAGGGGATTCTGTGCCTCTACTCCACTTTGGCGAGACCCTACCTGGAGTGCTGCATCCAGCTCTGGGACCTCCAGCATGAGAGGTACATGAACCTGTTGGAGCAAGTCCAGAGGAGGTCTAGAGGAGGGTTGGAACATCTCTCTTATGAATACAGGTTAAGAGAGCTGGGGTTGCTCAGCCTGGAGAAGAGAAAACTCTGGGGAGAGCTTACAGCAGATTCCAGTATCTAAAGGGGCCTACAAGAGAGCTGGAGAGGAATATTTTACAAGAGAATGTAGTGGTAGAACAAGGGTTAATGATTTTACACTGAAAGAGTGTAGGTTTAGATTAGATATTAGATAAGAAATTCTTTACAGAGAAGGGGTCACAGCACCAAGCCTGCCAGAGTTCAAAAAGTGTTTGGACAATGCCCTAAGACACATGATGTGATTCTTGGGGTTGTCTTGTGTAGGGGCAGTAGCTGAACTGGAGGCAACTGGAGGCAACTGTGGTTGCCTTTCAACTCAGGATAGTCTATGATTCTATACTGTGAGGGTGGTGATTCACTGGAGCAGTTTGCCCAGAGAATTTGTGAATGCTTCATCCCTGAAAGTGTTGAAGGCTACAATAGATGAGGTTTTGGGCAACCTGGTCTAGTGTAAAAGGCCCTGCCTATGGTGGGGCAGGCTGAAGTTTGCTGATCTTGAAGGTTTCTTCCAACCCAAAACATTCTGTAACTCAATGAAATAACATGGGAGCAAGATGCAGCTATCTCTCCCCACAACTTTTAGAATGAATTCCCATATACGAGAAGTTTCACAATTTCTCAGCCTCCAGAACAGACACAGGGCACAGCTGTCTCCCACCCAGGGCTTTCTCAAGGGGAAAGGTTTAAGCAGGTCTTTTTCACTGTGGCCTTGGCTGTATGTCCAGTGGTTTGGCCCACAAAGCTGACCAAACTCCCAGCAAATACATAAAGGCACATGCATCAGCCATCTGCACTTTGGTTTCAGTGTTCAGCCCAATGGGAGATCAAAGTCCATGCACATGAGTCACATTTACAGTGTAATGAGATGAACCTCCATCATGGAGCAGTGCTTTTGCCTTGCCAGTTGCAACATGCTGTGCACCCACGAGCATTAGCTTTGCCCTTTAGCTTGCAAGATCTGTGGCCAGGAACTGGACAAACATGCAGTTTCCACAGTCAGACACAGCTTTAACTGCTCTCTTACTCCTGTCTGAAAAGAGCTGCAGCTCCAAAACCCAGCACAAGATCTTCATGTCTAAACTACTCCCAAGCATTTCAGGACTGAGTCAGACAAAAATAAATATAGCTGTAAAAATGCTTTTTGTATCATTCTCGGAACTGAAAGCAGCACTGGGCAATCTAGCAAGTCCAAGTGCAGCAGTTTAGAAAGTGAGGTAGGTTAACAGATGAGTGAATACCTGGGGGGCATCTAATAAGGCTTTCAACAACTCATTCCCAGGTTCCAATCTGAATAGTGTTCAGACTCACAGCTGGGCTGCAGAAAGAGAGCAGGAATGGCCTCTGTGCTCACTGATGGATTTACTGTTCCCTGCAGGCATTACAGGATGCTGACCCCAAACTGCAGCTCCCTCACGCTGAATTTTGAGCAGCGGAAACAGCCAAAAATGCAATGGCCACAGGCCTGGGTATGTTAAGCCACTACTGGGTCACAGCTCTGGAATGAGCCCTGCCAGTATGGGTGCTTGCAAGCTCTTTAATGCCCCGCTCTCTGATAACCCCTCTGGAGAGCATCTTCGGGACTGCTGTTACCACTGTGGTAAGGTGGGCTGGTCAATGGGCAAATGAAACCTAATAAATCTGCTTGTGGAAGTGCCACCACAAAGGCTGGATAGCTGGGGCATGGAGCTGCCTGCTGGGTGCTGACCACTGCTGTCTGTGCTCTGGGGAGCACACACAGATCTCTCTTCCACATTCAACCAGCCAGGGGGATCACAGACCCTGTCCTGCCTGGGGCTCGTCCTTGGCCTCCCAGCAGGCACAAAGACAGCAGTGTGTGTGTCCAGGGAGGAAGCTGGGAGCTGGGCTGGGAGAAGCCCATCACAACTGCAGCTGTTTGCACAATGCAGAGCGTGTTCCAGTTGCACTCACATGCTGCAGGCACCATGCCTAGAGAGCAAGGAGAGCCCTCAGTGTGCCCTCTTAGAAACTGCCCCATGCGAAACACCAGAAGAAAAAGCAGCAAAATGGAATGGTCAGAACAAAATCATTCAACCTGGACACCTGACTAAGGAGGTTTTCTTTTGAGATGGAGACTGAGGAAAGGCTTAGACAACAAGGTCTAATGCTAAAAATCACAGCATGGGCTGTTTGAGCCATTGTGCTTTGATCCCAGCCTGCAGGGATTTAGGGTTTCAACTGAAAGGCAAACACAGATGGATAGTGGAGTGACATAAGTGTCTAGACCAGAGGAATTGCAACCCCCTAAGTGCAGGTCCTGCCTGCACAGGCACTGTTCTCAGCCAGTTCCCATCTCCTACATCAGACAAGACACAGGTGACTGCCACACTCTGTAACGTGAATTCTGCTCAGGTGAGAGAGAGGATAAATGATATACAGCCAGGGTCAAGTATTGTGCCTGCTGGCTACCTGCTAGTCACAGGGCAACCCAGGGTGGCACAGCACATGTCCACAGGCCTGGCAGCCTTGTGGCTTGGTGTCCAGCATGGGCCAAGCCCACTTTGAACCCAAGAAGGAATCAGGGACAGTGTAACTTGGAGGACACGCAGGCACTGTGGTGGTATGGGGCCATCTTGCCATATGTGACACAGGCAAAGCCCCAGGGTCAGTGGGATGTAAACAGGAATTACCAGCTGCAGGCTCCTGCTAAACAGCCCTGGCCCCAAGTGTTCCTCACACAGCAAACAGGATGCAGAGAGATCCTGCTGCTGCTGAGGAAGGGAGTCAGAGTAACCTCCTTGAAAAGGACCCCCTGTCCCCAGGTCTCAGTGCCAACAATGGAGGGGCAGAGCTACCTTTGTGCAGGGAGGCTCTTCTCTCCAGAGCCACATTTTGAACGCTCAGTTGGGCCTAGAAGTCTGATCAGACTATGGATTACATAGTGATCTGTGGAGATTGTTGCCTGCATGTGTTCTTTGGCCAGTTCTGGCATCAGGCAAATTCTGCTCAGCTGGTGTGACAATGGGGTAACCCAAAAGCTACTGATCCTATCCACACTGACCTCACAGTGTCACCTAAGAGACACTAGTACTTGTCCAGTCTAGGGTGCCATCACCACCAGTGGTTGGAAGCAGACAGCTAGAGAGGCAAGAAACAGGCTGGACACAGGAATATTGCCCTAACTTCATTCCCAGCCTTCAGTGATGCAGGGTATCTGAGGCTGGAAGAGGCAACTCAACACTAAGTACCTCATAATGATTTTTTTTGTTTTAATTCTTCCTTGGAATCAGTCTCAAGTTCTGACTTTCCTGCCCTGGATCTTTTCCAGGTCCAAATAGCTCAAGGCATTCTGCTGCTTCTCCAATTTACAAAGGAGTGTTAAAAAATATAATAAAATGCAAGCCAACTCAACCAGGCCTGAATAAAGTTTCCATCACATTCTTAAAGAGATGACTGTGACATGCCAATGTAGGAAAAACTAAGTCACAGCCTTGAAGGAGTAGGAAACACGAAGTAAGGTGGCTTTTCCCACTCAGTAGCTAGGGCAATGTGGGAAGGAAGGCAGTTTCAGCCAGACCATTTTATCTCTGAGGCCAGATGGCTTTAAATGCTTCCCCAGAGCTTGGAAAGGGCCAGGCACTTCTTTGAATTGCTTTTCATACCACCTCATTAGAAAGTAAAAGAGAAGAAATGAACAATCTATAACTTTGTGGCAACGGGAAACGGCTCTGTTAATCCCATTTCCTCCCCCAATCTTACTCAGGGCAGGTCATCCAGCATCAGGGCCACATCACCTAATCTGCTTATCATTGTCCCACAGTCAGGAGCCTGGGCATCAGCCCAAAGGGCAGATGCATCCTCCTGGGCATTATTAATAAATTGGAAAGGCCAAGGTTTTTAAACATGCCCTGGTTCATAATTGTGACACTCCTGGGATCCAGCTTCTGCTACAGCTGCAGATCCAAGGAGTGGCCACCTCCCAGACTCAGGCCTGCATGAGCAAAGGCAAGAGGGGCACAGCACTGTAGAAGGAACAGATGAGAGAAAAAGGAAGGTGCTGCAGAGAGTGGGATCCTAGGGCAGGCACTGCAAAGCCCAGGGTGGGCATTACCCTCTAGATTTCTTAGCATTTCTGGGTAAAATGTG
Organism: Chloebia gouldiae; assembly: GCA_003676055.1. Classification (NCBI taxonomy): domain Eukaryota; kingdom Metazoa; phylum Chordata; class Aves; order Passeriformes; family Passeridae; genus Chloebia; species Chloebia gouldiae. The sequence goes on along the minus strand of QUSF01000005.1, from coordinate 5,441,454 downwards.
GATAAATCCAACAAAATGGATAATTCCTCCCTTTCCATCAGGGTTGGTGCACACCCCACCCACACATCTGGGATGGAGAGACAAGTTCTGGCTGGCCACTCAGGACTCAGGGCTTGCTATCACCTGCTCACAGCTTGGCTTGGATGGTCCATGGGCAACCACTGCTATATCTGACAGCACTGCCACCAAGCTGTGATTTGTCACCTTAGTAAAAACCTCCTGAGCTGAGAGGAGGCAAAGGGCACTGATAGATGTTCATCCATGGCACTGTGCCACCCATCTTGCTACCAGCCCTTTCCCTCTGCCCCCCTCTCCTCCAGGAGCACTACATCTCACAGCCAACCCCCACTTGGTGTCCAGATGGAAAGATGTCCAGATACAGCTCACGAGAGAGTCAGGACTTCCAGGTTTCAGGCTTGCAGCACCTGTTCCTGTGTGGGGATCCCATGGCAGAAGGCAGACTAGGGAAACACCTCAGACCAGCAGCATTTGGTGTGTTGGTTGGACCCACAGCTGCCAGGGCAGTAGTGGGTGTCTTGGCACAGAGTCAGTGGCTGGAGTAGGGTAAAAGTTACAGAAATTAATTGGACAGGAAAAGAATCAGCAACCCCTAGCTTATTTTCCCAGATGACGAGTGCCAAGTTTTTAGCAAGCTACTGGCTGTGTAAAACAAAGCCAGGTGTTCCTGTTCTGGAGCTATGCTAATCTGGCTGCTCTGCAGATGTGGCTGGGGACATGAGACTTTGGCTGAGTCCAACCCACCCCTGCCTTCCAGCTAGACTAAGATCCAGTATTCAACAACTTCAAAATCCCTCCCCAAAATGATCTCCAGAGAGCTGAAGGGCTTCAGGATTTTGGGAAAGAGCTGTGGGACAGAGGAGTGGGGAAGGGAGCCGGGGGCAGCTGGTCCAGCACAGACCGGCCCAACCCTCCAGAGGAAGGTTTTCCTTCCTCCAAGGCCAGGAACCAGCAGTGCGGAGATGCCGGGGGGGGCACACACGGGCAGCCAGCCTTCCTGCTCAGCCGGCGTTGCGCATCCCAGACTGATCCACAGAGGATGCTGCCCTCTCCTGGGCTCAGTGCGACTGGCAGAAATTCAGGGAAATTTGGTAAGGCCCAAGACGAGCGCTTTTTGGGGCTCAAACTCCCCCGCTGGCGTTCCCAAGTGTGGTGATTTCCCGTACCAGTCTCAGTGGACATCCCAGGGACTCTTCCTGCCGAGAGCCAGGCTGCTGCGGGTGCCCTCTGAGGGCAGCGTGGGACGGGAGGAGCAGGGTCAAGCTCAGGAACTCTCTCTGGAGGACAGGGAGATGGAGAGGTCTCTTGGGCCAGTTACCAAATGTGAGATCTGCCAGCATTTCATCTTAATTACTTTCATTAATTAGTTAATTAATTTGATAGCAAAATAAGCTGGCACACAGTTAATGGAGGGAGCTGTATCAGGGTCCTATGCCGCCCCAGCAGCCCGGGCAGGGTCCCCATCCCGCCACCTGCGAGGGGACAGCGGCGGCCGGAGCTGCCGGCCCCGGGAAGGCGCTGTCCCCGCGGCAGGTGCCGCCTGCCCCGCCCGGCCCGGGCTCCGCCCGCCGGCACCGCCTCCCGCCCGCACCGCCCCGGGCCCGGCGCGCTGGGGCGGCTCCGAGGCTGCCCGCCCGCCTCCGGGGCCGCGGGACCCCCGCCCTGCCCGCCCCGGTGCCGCAGCTCCTGTCCTGCGAGCCCCCGCGGACCTCGGGCGGGCCCTCTGGAGCCCGCTTCACCCACCTCCCCAGCATGCGGACGCCGACGGAGATGATCGTGGGGCTGGTGCTGTGCCCCTGCGGGCTCCTGCTGACACTCACGGGCACGCTGGCACCCAGCTGGAGGCAGGTGAGCCTCATACCTGAGCAGCCCATGGACGTCGTCTGGGAGCAGGGCATCTGGGACATATGCAGGGAGCGGCAGAGCACCCATGACCGCCTGTGCGGGCAGGCTGACGAGCTGGGCTACTTTGAGCAGGTGCCCGTGCGGGTGGCCCAAGGGCTGATGCCCTCCTCGCTGGTGGTCACCCTGGTGGGCTTGGTGGTGGCTGCCCTGGGTGTTCGCTGCTGGCAGCCGGAGCCCCGGCACCTGGTGGCCGGCGTGGCAGGGCTGGTGTTGCTCCTCTCCGGGCTGATGAGCCTCGTGCCCAGCTCCTGGTACACACAGGAGCTGTGGGCACTGCCTGCACCGTCTGGCAGCACTCTGACCGTCGGCTACAGCTTGGTACTGAGCTATTTGGGAAGTTGTCTGGAGATCCTGGGTGGGCTGGCCCTTGCTCTCAGCTTCCATCACTGCAGCAAGGAGTGCAGGGCTCCCAAATTGCCCCCCACCCCTGTGACAGAGGCTGGGTTGGGCTCCAGTAGAGCTTACAACAATCCCTGGGACGTGCTGGCGGATGAGCAAGATGGACAGCACTGGGGGAGAAGCCCACCTTGTGACTCTGACTTGTAGCCCCAGCACTGTGACAGCAGTCACCTTGCTGGCACCAAGAGCAGTGCTGGCCCCTGCCTCTACAAGCCATGCCCTTCTCTTGGGGCCCCTCTGAACAGGCTGGAAACAAGACCAAGGACCTTTTTTGAATATTTGCAACTTCCTCAGAAGCCTGCTGTGCTCCAGGATCTACAACTGTGCCAAAGCCATGCTGGATTGAGGACCAGAGGTGGCTCCAGTCCCTCCGTGCTGCTTTTACCTCATCTTCCTGTACCATGCACAGCAGCTTGGGCAGAGACAGCTTTGGTATTCCCATGTAAGTGACATACAGGTCAGAACCTTCAGAGCTGGCAGTAGGGGAGGGGAGCACCTGTCTCACATCTCTGCCCAGCTCAGGACTGTGCGAACAGCAAAATAAATTCAAAGCAATGGGTTTGTGCTGTGGGATGGTTATGGGCTTTCTGCCAGGCAGGTTGGGCTGAGAGCCAGTGGGCACGGCTCACCCAACTTCCCTGTTTTGCCTGAAGCAGGTAAGAAAGGTCTGTAAAAGGGCACAGCTAGCTTTTATAGCGCTTTCCCAAAGGACTTTTCCCCCATGGTCAAAATCAGCTCGAGAAGAGATCTCCTTCCTGGAGTACAGCCACTTCAGGGTGGAGTGGGGAGGGTGGGGGGAGGAAGATCACAGAGAAAAAAAATAGCATTTATTTCCCCTTTCAAAATTAGCTTGGTGTGAGGTGGTAAAACTGGTCTCACTGGTTTGTAAGGGACACTCAGGAGGTCAGAACTCCACTATAAAATCTTTTTCAGCCCCCTGCATAACAAGGTAAGAGCCAAGCCAGCTTCCTTGCAGAGTTATTTGGCCAGATTCTTATACAAGGTGAGCCCAAAGCACCCTGGTCAGCAAGCTAAGCCTTGCTGCAGAGGGACAGTACTCAAGGGACAGTCTCAGAGAGTGTGTTGGACTTGGAGACTTCCTGATAGACCTCCCAAACATTTTTTGTCATCACTCTTACATTCCCTAGGTCTTAGACATCTAGAAAAAGCAAGCCAATCCCACTTCTCTGGCCCACTCCCAAACCACAATGGCACAAGAGATGCTGCACAACGTTCCTTTATGAAATTACGGTGTTGATGTGAGATGGTCCTTTCCTCAGCAGGGCTGGCAGCTCCTGCAGAAATCACAGATGGGTGATTCAGGGGTGTATCAGGGGTGAGTCTGACCCAACCTCTCTAAGCCCACCCCCCACCTTAGCACAGGGGGCCCAGCCACAGGCAGTGGGACAGTCCTGTCAGACTCTAGGCACCCCCGGTCTTGCCCCTCTCCTTCAGCAGGAGGGCAGAGCTTGCTTCAGGAGTGGGCACCATGCCAGCACTGGGCCCTGGGGCACTGCAGGGAGGCAGAGGGGACCCTAGCAGGGCCTGCTCCAGATGCTACTCACCTCTTTCCCTTCGTAAGCTTCATTCACAAATGTATCACTCTTGGGGGGAAGCTCTTCCTCCTCCTCATCCTCTTCCTCTGGATCACTTTCACGGTGGTATAGGGTCAGCACCCGAGTGGAAGCAGTGCTCGAGGTCCTGGAGAGGGAAACATGTACACTGAGAATGGCATGGCCAACTCCTAGAGATGGGGCAGATCCCAAAGTTCTGCCACAGCTCCTGGTAACAGCCTGCTGGGGTGATTGGAGGTTTCCATATAACCCAGGAGTGCATTAGGACTCCACACTGTTCCTAGGCAAGGAGACCCTGTCCCTCCCTATTCCCAGTTGTACCTGGCCCAGTCCAGCCCCAGAGCTCACCTCCTCCGCCTGTCCCGCCTCCTCATGTAGGCCAGGGCCCCCACAGCAGCAGCAGCGAGCAGCAGGAGCACGGCCACCCCCAGGACAATGGGTCCTGCCAGGGGCTGCACCTCGGCCTCCTCGCAGTAGTCACCACGATAGCCCAGGGCACAGTGGCACGTCACTCGGCCAGCCTCGATGGCACAGTCCCCACGCAGGTTGCATGTCTCGCTGCTGCAGGGCACAGCCCCCAGCACCTCCTCCGTGCTGGGGGGCTCCACAAAGGGCTCTCCATGCTCCTGGGGACCAGGGGCTGCAGAGAGGCTGGGGCGGGGTTGCCACGGCTGGGGTGCAGCTATGGATGAGGCTGGTTTCTGTTCTACGTGGGACATTCCTGATGGTGCCACCGCAGGGACCTGCGTCCCCACCTTCACTGAGGCGCCTGGAGGGATGGGCATGGATCAGCAGAGACTCAGGTAAGACCCCCTTCCCAAACTGGGGGAGACTGGGCAGGCTGTCCCATGCCCAGGACCCCAGCATGCCCAGCTGTGGGCAGGCACTCACAGTCAGACTCATCAGAGCCGTCGGCACAGTCGGGGCGCCCATCACAGAACTGCTCTCTGGAAATGCAGCTCTGGAGGTCAGGGCAGGCCTGCAGCGGGGTGGGGCAAGGCGGTGCCAGCGCACACGCTGCCCCATGCACCAGGTGGTATCCGGGGGAGCAGCGGCACTGCCGTCCTGCAGGGTTGGGCAGGCAGAGCTGGGCACAGCCCCCATTGCTCTTCGCACAGCCATTGGTGCCTGCCAAAACAGCACTGGTTAGCATGGCCACCTCAAGGCACAGCTGAAACCCACAGATGCCCTGGGCTGGGGCAGTCCCAGACCCACCTTCCTGTGAGAACTGGCTGTAAATCCTCATGGTTATCAGCTCCTGCTCCATCAGGAACCACCAGCTCTCAGCCTGCTCCAGCCGGCTGTGCCAGATCTTGCTGGAGCCTGGAGACACATGGGGTCAGCACTGCTCCACCTCCTCCCACAGCTGGGTCCCTCAGCTGGGAGGTCCCCTAGCTTGCCCTTCACTCCACAGAGGGGCAAGCCTGCACCTCAGAGGGACTGGCAGAACCCCGTGTCCTAGTGCAGTAGGAGGAGCTGGGCAAAGCACAGCAGACAGACCTACCATTGGTAGAGGTTGTGCTCCAGAGCAGAAAGCCTTCTCCTATGGCAAAGAGTGAGAGACCATGCAGCCCTTCCCGCACCAGCCGGAAGCGGGATCCATCCAGCTCAACACTGCTGATGGTACCTCTTTCTGCAAGGCACAGATGGAGAGGCTTCAGGGTGGTGACAGAGAGGGCTCTGGGCCACCCCTCAGGGCTGTGCCGGGGTGTGCTTTGCAGACTGAGCTCCTGTACCACTGCTACCCCCCTGCAGTGTCTTGGCTCAGTCCTCACTCACCGTGGTCTGCCCAGTACAGCCTGGTGCCAGCATCCCCAAAGGCAAGGCCAGTGGGAGCCCGGGCTCTCTTCCAGACCACTCTGCGGCCAGTGCCATCCATGGCCGCACACTCCACCACAGCGCCACGCCCATGGCTGCCAGCTGCTGTGACAAAGCACATGGTGGAAGCACGAGGACACAGTGCCAGCCAGGCAGCACCCTGCAGCCCCTCGCTGAGTAGTGCCAGGGCCCACCGCCCCCTAGGAGCTGCCACATGGATGGTGGATGGCTGTCCCCCAATCCAGTAAAGGTTCCCACTCAGCCAGTCCAAGGCCAGGGATGTCACCGTGCCCTCCACAGCTACTGCCTTCTTCCAGGACAGCCGTCCCCAGTCCTTCATGCGCAGCATTCCAATGGAATTGCCTCCCACTTCTGCAAAGTACAAACTCTTGTCTTTCACTGCATAGTCAACAGCTGTCAGGCGGCTCACCTTGGCCAAAGGCAGGGCTCGGTGCGGTGGAAGCCCTTGGGATCCAGCTGATGCGGGCAGGTCCTTCAGGTAGACCTGGAGGAAGAGGCAGCACTAGGATGGGAACCCCTCTTCCCTGACAGTGGCAAGAACAGCAGCCCCCAAGGCTGGCTTGAGGATGGTACCTGTGCCACAGCTGCCGGTGAGACCAGGAGGGCAAAGGCCGAATCACGGATGGGCAGACAGGAGGTCTCATTGGCGGCCAGCATCAGCCCAGCAGGGCAGCGGCACTGCCCAGTGTGCCTGGCGCTCAGCAGGCACAGGTGGGAGCAGCCGCGCGTCTCACATGGGCTGGGGGCTGCGGGGCGCAGGGCTGGGTGCATCACCTGTGGGACAGCAGGCTCAGCTTCAGCTCGGTCAGCACCTGCCAGCAGAGCTGAGCACGACTGACACCACTCCGTGCTACCAACACCCACACAAAGCCCAGCTTGGGGCAGATGGTGAGGCAGAGATGCTCCCAGAGGACCAGAGACACTTGGCCACAGAGGCTGCTGCTCAAGGACCACTGGGATGGGGGTACAGCTCCCAGTGCCTCCTCATTCAGAGGACAACAACGCTGTGCAGGATAGAAGATCAGCAGAACAGGCACAGCAGGGCTTGGGGCTCCCCAAGAAGGTACCTGGAGGCCATGGGGCTGCCCGTGCCGTTTGAGCAGCACGGTCCTGTTCTTGCCGCTGGCCTTGTCCACCTGCTGCACAGACCATGTCTTCCTCTCCGACCAGTAGAGCTGCCCCTCGCACACAGCTGCTGCAAAGGGGCTCCGGACCCAGTGCAGCTTCAGGACCTGTCAGAGAGGCTGTCAGTGCCCACCCTGGTCCCATCAGAGCCCCATCATCAGTGCCCCACACACCTTCACACTGCTGCCATCCAGACGTGCAGAACCAACACTGCCCAGCTTCTCATCCAGCCAGAAGATCCTCTGGGTGGGGAGGTCGAGGGCCAGTGCTGTGGGCCAGCCCAGTCCCTGGGCCAGCAGCACATGCCGCCAACTCCCATCCATACTGGCCTCCATCAGCCGTGAGTGGCTCCCCACCTCTGACCAGTACATCAGCCTAGTGGGAAGACAGGTACGAAACTATGGACCTGACACAGCATCGACCCAGCACCAAGGCAGCCCAGAAAAGCAGCCTGGAGCTTCCCATCTCATCATGGGTGTATTGAGAGCTCCATGCAGGGCAGGGGCAGGTGTCTGGGCTCTTTATTCTCCTGTCATGCAGTCCCCACAGCACCAAGGTGAGGCCATCCCACCTCTTCCCCAGCCTCTCATTTGCCTCCACAGAGGAAAATGGGGCAGGGCAGGGATGGCAAAGAGGTCCCCATGTCCTTTTGTCCCAAACTTACCCTGCCAGAGGCTGGAGCACCAGAGAGTGGGGCTGGTCCAGATCTCCATCCATCACCACAGTGTACTCTGGTATCCCTTGCCAGGCAGCCCCCAAGCGAATGGCCAGCACCTGCCCTGCTACCCCATCTGTCCAGTACAGGTTCCTCCCAAGCCAATCCACTGCTATACAGTCTGATCTCACACCTGAAATGCATGCAAGAGGCAGCACCTGTGTGGGGTGACAGCTGCATGGCCCTTCAGCATAATGCTCCCAGCCCAGGTCCCTCCATCCCAGGAGCTCTGGCTCTTCCCAACCTTGCTCCCACTAGTGCTTCTCCACATAAGGGATCACAGCCTGGCACCCCACTGCAACCTGCACAGTGCGGGGAGGCCAGCCCTGCTAACCCCACGTTGTCACAACCCACCTTTCACCAGTGTGCCTTTCTTTCCTGAGTTGAGGTCCTGCCAGCGGATGCTCTCTGTGGCTAGGTCCATCCAGAAGACTTTCCTCTCCACCAAGTCATAGTCAAGTGAGAAGACAACACGATCCTTGTCAGTGGCCAGCACCACCTCCTCATGGCCACTCCGCAGGCCATAGGACAACACCTCGGACTGCACAGCCACCAGCAGCTTGGGCTCTGGTCCTGGGGGACAGAGCCACATGGACCCTGCTCAGCACTAATGGTCCCATGGTCCCAGCACATGCAGGCAAGGGACACAGCACTCGCAGGCATTGGAGCTTGCTGAGACTCGGCCCATTCACAGGACTACGAGGTCTCCCATGGGCAGCAGACACAGGGGCACAAGTATCCACCAGCCCCTAGTGTATCTTAGAGGGCCAGGGCTGGCCTCAGCGCTGCTTGGCCACCCCAGAACTTACCAGTGAGTTTGCAGACGTGGCCATCAGGCTCCAGCAGGTAGCCAGGGAGACAGCCACAGCTGTAGGACCCTGGGACATTGAGGCATGTCTGGCTGCAGGCTCCCTTGCCCCACTCCGTGCACTCATCTATGTCCATGCAGGACAGACCATCCACGGCAAGGCGATAGCCTGGGCCACACCAGCACCGCTGAGGGAAAAGGCACCATCAGCTGCCTACCCTGGGGACACGAGGCTCCCTTCTGCAGCTGCAGCAGGGCATCATGGCATGACAAGCCCCTGCCCCAGTGCTGCTGGCACTCACAGGGCCCTGGGGCGAGGAGTAGCAGAGATGAGTGCAGGACCGCTGGCAGGGCACAGAGCAGTTCCCCCCCTCGTCTGAGCCATCCGCACAGTCCTGCCGGCCGTTGCACACCAGGGATGCATTCAGGCAGGACCCCAGCCCACAGGGGTACTCATTACTCTGGCAAGGAGCAGGGTGGCCTGCAGGGACATGTGGGGAAGGCTGCTCTGAGCCTCATCCACCAGCTCCTTTTGCTCATTTGGGACAGATTTAGCTGCTCCCAGGGGCTGCCCAGAGCTCATTGCAGGCACACCCAGAGCTGTGGCAGTAGCCTGGCTTCAGGCTATATTAATCCAAAGGCTACTGGCCCCTGCAGGGAGAATAGCTACTCAAGACTTGGAGCCACCACAGCTGCTGGGAATAGGCAGCCAGCATATGGGGCTCTTCACCTCAACACGGACACATACCCACCTCCCTCCGGGCTGGGCACCCACCAGCCACCCCTAGGTGACACAGGGAATAAAATAAGGGTGTTGCTCACAGCCAGCCTCGTCACTGCCATCACTGCAGTCAGTCTCTCCATCACAGCGCCAGACATCAGGGATGCACTCATGGCCACGGGAGCAGCCCCACTGCTGGTCCTCACACAGCTCTTCCTCCCAAGGACAGCCCTGCAAGGCAGAGGGTGAAAAAGGCTACCTGCCCTCCTGGGCATGCAGGGGACAGGCTGTGTCCCCACTGCTCCACTCACCTGCTCGTCTGAGCCATCCCCACAGTCAGCAGCACCATCACAGCGCCAGGCCTCTGGCACACACTCCCCACTGTGGGAACACGTCACCTCACCCTCACGGCAGAGCAGCGGCCGGGGCACAGCACAGCCCTCCTCATCTGAGCCATCCTGGCAGTCGTGGTCGCCATCGCAGTGCAGGGCCAGGGCCACGCACTGCCCGCTCCGACAGGAAAACTCAGCCGGACCACACTCCTTCAGCACTGTGGGCAAAGGCCAGGGCTAAGCAGGGGCACTGTCCCCATCCTCTCAGCAGGTTGTCCTGGGCAGTACCTGCTCCTAGACCCACAAGAAACTTGGTGCATCCACCTGTGGGGCAGGCAACCCCAACAGTCCATCCGATTCAGCCCCAGGGTCTTACCGCAGCCCTGCTCATCCGTGTGGTCCAGGCAGTCGGCATGGCCATCACACAGCCAGCTCCTGGGGATGCAGCGGGTGGCAGCGTCGCAGCGCAGGGCACACTCCTGCGTGGGGGTCCAGCAGCCCGTCTCATCCGAGCCGTCGGGACACTGTGGCACCCCATCGCAGCGCTCTTCCGCCCCGACGCACACGGCTCCGCTCGCACAGTGGAAGGCCCCTGGGGAGACAAGGGGCTTTGCACTGCCTGCAGAAGGCAGCCAGAGTGCCCAGAACCTCTGCTTCCCCTTCAGAGACTTAGAAAAAGTGACAGTGCATCTCCAGCAGCCTAGGTCCTGAGCAAGGCGATTGCGGCAGTCTCAACTCAGCCACATCTAGGCCAGTATGAGCAGTGAGATCAACTCTATCCTTTTCCAACAGCACTTCAAACCTGGTGCCAGGCTCAGAAGGAACCAGTATGTCACATCATAAGTATCACAGCCCAGGGCACAGATTTTACCAGGACCCTGTCCCAAAAACCCCACTAGGAAGCAGCCAGAAGCCCTGGCACAGGGTGACCCAGCTGCAAAGGGGAAACAAGAATGGCTCCTACCTGGGGTGTTGCAGAGCTGGGCGCACCCATCCTCATCAGAGCCATCTGCACAGTCCTTCTCCCCATCACACAGGTACTCCTGGGCCACACACCCAGTGCCATCACGGCAGGGCACGTGTGTACGAGAACAGGACAGATGGAGAACTGGGGTCAGGGGGTGTGCAGTGCTGGACTGGAGGGGTGGGGTAGGTGTCACCACCCGTGCAGAACTTTTTGAGCTTCGAGTGGTTGTGGTTGGCTGTAGGGCAGTGATCTTAGTTGTAAGAGATCGAGTGGTGCTGGTGGCTGGCTGCACAGTGGTAGTCTTGGTCAGTGTGGTCCGGGCAGTGGTTGGTGCAGGGGTGGTCTCCTTTGATGTGGGCTGTCTACTGGTGGTTTGTGATGTGGTAGCCTTGCTGGTTGGTGCAGGAGTAGTGCTGAGTGCAGTGGTGGTCTGGCTTGGCAGTGGTGTTGTGGTGGAGGTGGTAGGTCGAGCAGCAGTGGTGCTTGTGGTTGTCCTCATAGTGGTGGTCACAGGTGGAAGGAGTGGCACGGCAGACCCTTTTCTTGGTGGCACTGGCAGAGGATTTTGGATTTGTTGGGACCGTACCCTCCCCACATGCTAGGCACCTCCCAGAGCACCCCACATGACCAGCAGTAGCCAGGCACCCTGCCAGAGCTCAGAGTAGCATGGGCCACCCGGCTACAGCAGCACCAGGCACAAAGCCATGGCCATTCTTACCAGCCTGCACCTCTGAGCCCACGAAGGCCACCACTCCCTGCACACCCACTGCCGGCAGAGACAGAACAAGGGCCAGCGTCCTCCGGTCCCACAGCAGCAGAGCTGTCCCATTTGCTGACACCAGGTATGGCTCAAAGGCAGCCACGAGGCCATGGGACCAGCTGGGTGCCAGGGTGACTGCTTGCCGCTTGGTCAGACTCAGTGCCTGCAGGCCTGTGAGGTAGAGGCATGGTAAGACCTAGAGCTTGCCTGCACCCCTCATGGCTCACCCTGGACCCCACAACCCACAGCTATGGCAGGGACCTCGTGGCTGAGGCCAGGGTCCTGAGTCTGCCCCATGAGCACCCCACTGCCCAGGAAGGGAACTGCTGCATGTGGGGCATGGCTGATCACCCCTGCCTACATCCACCACCTCCACTCCCTGCTTCAGATACCACCAGGGCTCACCCAGGGCTGAGCTCCAGAGCACGCTGAAGGCTCTGCTGTCCATGGCCGCAGGCAGGTCTCCAGGCCATGTCTCATTCCAGGCATCCCACGGAGCACCCCCCGCCAGGCTCAGTGCCTGCAGGGGTTGCCCACGGGCCAGCCAGTACAGAGCACCACGCTGCCAGTCCAAGAAGAGGTGCTGGATGGTGCTGCGAGCACGGTGCAGGATGCGCGGGGACTGGTCAGATGTCCGGATCACGCCAATGTCCCTCCGGTTACATGCGAGCCAGTACAGGTCCCCGGAGCGGATGTCCACACGGGCAGAGCAGACTTGGCAAGAGCAGGCAGGCAAGCAGTTATGAGGCTGTCCCATGACCCTGCATGTCTGTCGGGGTGCCCCTAAACCCTAAACCCAGGGCACAGCTGCCCACTGCCTTGGCATGGCCTCACTGTGCTCTGCACAGACCACTCAGACTGCTCAGACCACTGTGCTCTGCACCCAGGAGATCCTCAGGCTTCAGGAAGTACCAGGAAAGGGAGTGTGCCCTCTATCACCCATAGGGTCTCTCACCTGGCAGCCCAGTCACAATGGCCTCTCTCCTGCCAGGGTGGCCCACAACACGCAGCAGAGTCCCACGGTCATCTGTCCCATAGAGCACTGACCTCTGCCAGTCCACATCTTGCAAGTGGAGGGGCTCTTGCCACTCCTGCACCTGTTTGGTGTGTGCTCCAGGGCCCACATGCACCAGGGAGATGGCCTTTCCTGATGCATACACGATGGACAGCTCTGCAGAGTGTAAGGGCAGTGTGTGAGCACAGCCTCAGGGACACTGGACGGAGTCACCAGAATGAGCCAAGACAGAAATGTCATAGAACTGGTGTGTGCTGGGAACCCCATCCCACCAAAGCCACAGCCCGTTACGGCCCTCCTCCAACTCCCCCATGGATGTATACCACCCCAAAGAGCCAGACCCTGCTCACCTGCACACTTCCCTGAGGGCAGGAGGAAGAGGCCCTCTGGACATGCACACTTGTAGCCCCGAGGATGCACAGGGGACAGGAGGCATAGGTGACTGCACAGGCCCAGAGCACATGCAGCAGTGTCCCCTGGGAAACAAGAGGATGTTAAAAGCTCAGGCAGTCATGACCCCAGTATCTCTCCAAAGCCCCAAAAACCACAGGTTGTCCTGGAAATGGATAAGGGCTGGAGGCAGGGTAGCAATGTCATGTGAGTTAGGGGTCCTCAGGTTTAGCAAAAGCCATGGGCCTTTCCTTCAGTTTTATAGGTCCCCTCTGTACCAACCCCACAATCCCTCATCACAGGACCAGGCAAACCATTGGGCAAGACCTGGTGAGCTCCAGGACCCAGTGAGCATTCCCTAGCACCCAGGGATGTAGTGGGGGTTACTGCCATGCTGCCAGCCCTGCAGCAATGCAGCAGCTGCAGGTACTCACTGGGAGGCTGCTGCAGTGCATGCAGCACAGTGAAGGCTGAGATAGAGGCACGGAGCAGCACTGCGTGCTCCTGGGGAGAGGCCCAGGTGGCTGACACCAGCTCTGTGCCATCGGTCCAGAAGAACCGGCTCTCAAACACGGCCAGGCCCAGTGGCTCCGTGTGGCTCCGCAAAACAGCGTGGAAGGAGTGACGCCCGCTGCCATCCACCCGCAGTGTCTCGATGGACTGGGGACAAGGCAAGGCACGGTGGCCATGTGGCATCCCCACACCTTGGCCCTTCTCCTCCCAGCCCAGAGACGTATGCCAGACCTAGGCACCGCTCCCTGCTCCCTCCCATGCTTTGGCCATGGACACAGTGGAAACCAAGGCCATCCTCTCAACTCCCACCTCATCATCTCCCTGGGTGGGAGAGAGCCCTGCTGCCCCTCATCCCTACCTCCTTGTACTCGCTGATCCAGTACAGCCTGCCAGCCACATGGTCCAGGCTCAGCCCCACAGGCTCCTCCATGGACACAACTGTGAGCTCCCGCCGGTTTGAGCCATCCATGCCGGCTGAAGCAATGACTGTCCGGCCCCTCTGTCCACGGTTGACCCAGTACAGGGACCTGGGGGCAGGGACTCAGCACCCACTTCACAGGATAACACCAGTGCTGCCATGGCCCCACAGCAGGCACTGCATGGTCAGCACCAGCACTGCAATCCCTGAAGCCTGGGCCAACCCTGGGTCATTCGCTGCTCACCTTCCAGCTGGATGTACTGTCAGCTGCTCTGGTGCAATGTCCTTCCCCAGCACTGTCACGTAACCACGGCCATCACCCAGCCCTGCACAGATGGCTGGGGGATGGCTGCTGGCCCAGTACAGTTGCCCTGTGAACCAGTCCACAGAGATGCTGTTCACCTCCCCGGCATCTGTAGAGACAAAGCAGTTTTAAGGCACACCTGCTCCAGGCTGTCCCTTCCTCTATACAGGAAAATCAGTACTGGGGTTGCAGGCCACTTCTCAGCACCCATCTTAGCCCTGCTACAGCACGCAGCATGCTTGGTCCTCCTCACCTGCATAGAGAGGCTGTGTGCCTTTCCTTGGGTGATGAACACGGAGCTCTCCATCCTCTGTCAGCCAGTAGTAGGTTTCTTGGAGCAGGTCATACACCAGGGCGCGGGGCTCGGTCTCAGTGGAGAGCAGGGGCCTGTAGGCTTGGGTCCGTACATCCAGAACGGCCAGGTCCTGCCCCACGGCCACCAGGATCTGTGTTGAATTGTCTGCCAGGGTGAGAGGAAAGTCACTCATTGACCAGGGACATGGCTAGCAGGGGGCACTGCCCAGCCCTCGTCCAGCCTGGGCTCCCCTCCTCTCCCTACCTGCCACTTCGCAGGCGGTGCCATGCCGCAGGGTGTAGCCCTGGAGACAGGCGCAGCTGAAAGTGCCCGGGGTGTTGCTGCACAGCTGGCTGCAGGGGCTGTACTCCAGGGAGCACTCGTCCACATCTGCACAGATAGGTGAGGTCAGCAGCCTGCCACAGAGCTGCCCCAGACAGCATTGCCACTGCTCCCCTGGGACTACAGGCAAGCTGTCTAGATACCAGAACATGGGCCTCAGCCCCACAGTGCACCAGCTGCTGCTGGGACATTATCTAGACACAATCTTTATGGGCCCAGGTGTGACACACAGGCAGGAGCAGGGCAGAGGCAGGTGCTTCCCCAGAAGCATGGGCTCTGTGGAGACACTGCTGTCAGTGGCCAAGGCCACACGTCATGGAAGCACATGCACCCTGACCTCCCCTTACCAGCACAGCTTTGCCCATCTGCCTGCAGCACCCAGCCAGCCCCACAGGAGCACTGCACTCCCCAGTGCGTGTCAGTACACGTCTCTGCACAGCCCCCGTTGCGTACAAAGCAGCTCCGACCTGTGGGGATACAGCAAAGGGTGACATGAGGCAGGACAGCTCTGTGGCTCCCCTCCCCATCCCCACCCAGATGGGCAGCAGCCAGCAGCTGCATGTAACTTACCACATGTGCTGGGCTCATCCGTGCCATCCAGGCAGTCATCCTTGTCATCGCACATCAGGGACTCCAGGATACACTTGCCCTCATCACACCGCACCATGCCAGGCGTACAGGGGGCTATGGCACACACAGCTCGTGTCAGCAGGGTGGACCAACACCCTGGGCACAGGGCAAACTGTGGGTCCCAGACTTATGAGGAGGCCCCTTAGAGCATCAAAAGCTTCCTCCGAAGCTTGCCACCATCCCAAGGGAAGCGGGGGCCCAGGAGAACAAAGCACTCCCTAATTCACACATGGCGCAGACAGTTCTCACCCTACTGAGTCACATCCAATATTCTAGCTTACCGCAGACATCTTCATCTGAGGAATCACCACAGTCGTCAATCCCATTGCACTTCCACTCAGCCATGATGCACACCCTGTTCCTGCACTGCCACTGCCCAGGCAGACAGGGCTGCAGGGGACACCCCTCCTCATCCCAGCCATCCTCACAGTCTTGGTGCCGATCGCACAGCTCCCAGTGTGGGATGCAGTGGTGGGTGCCTGGACACTGCACCTTCTTTGTCCCGCACACTGAGGAAACAGCACAGCACTCACCAGCCTGCCCTGCATCTCCAGCCACCGCCACTCAGGCCCCCCAGCAGAGAGTACATACCACAGTCCTGCTCATCAGAGCCATCCAGGCAGTCAGCAGCACCATCGCAGCGCCAGCTGCTAGAAACACACCGGCCATCATCACACTGCCAGACATGGGGGTCCCCGCCACAGGCAACATCTGCAGGGACAACACACAGTCACTGGGACCTACTGCTATGGCAGAACAACAAGGGTCCACTTCATCCTGGCCCGGGACAGGTGCTGGCAGTGTCCAAGGAGCACAGGTTCTAGGATGTGTACTAATGCCACAGATATTCCCAAGGATCTCTGAAGCACATATATCCTTGCAGGATGCTACACAGGCAGAGCCAGCAAAGACTGAGGTGCCTCTGTCCTGTCCTGCCCCACCACTCCCCAGAGCACCAGGGCCCCTTGATGCCTGTGCAGCACAGCTCCCCAGGCCACCCCATGACACCGGATGGGTGCCACTCACCGCACTGCTCGTCCGTGCCGTCAGGACACTGCTGCTCACCATCGCAGAGCCAGGGAACGGGGATGCAGCCGGAAACGCAAGCGGCCTGGCGTGAGGCTGCACACACGGGGCTGGCAGCCGCTGCGGGCAAGAGGGAGCCGGGCCAAGGATCAGGCGGGGCGGCCGCAGCGGGCATCCACCTGCACAGCCGCCCTGCAGCTCGCCGCCTGGGCGTCCCGGCAAAGCCCAGTGCGGGGAGAGACCAGTAGCATCCAGGGGCACCTCTGGATCTCCTCTGGGGCTAGAAGAAGAGCTGCACCCCTCGTCCCCGCTCAGGGAAAGCAGGGACCCCCCCAAGCCTTCTAGGCAGTAGTACAGGGTCCCTCGGGACGCAGGGGTCCCCACGCTGTCAGGGTGACAGGTAAGCACCGGCGTCAAGGACATGCCAGCAGGAGATGAGTAGAATGGGGACATCTTCAGTGGCAGGGGCCTTCCCCCCCGCTGCCCATCGCGGGGGGATGAGCAAGCTTCCCTGATGCGGCGGGCGCCCACCGCAGCCCCTGGGGATGAGGCAGGGATTTCCCCCCCACCGGCCCGCCCCCCTCGCTCCTGGCTCACGGGCGCGGCGTGTCCCGGCGCCAGCGGCACTCCCGGCCAGCGGCAGCAGAGGCGGTAGGAGGATGCTGAGGAAGACGAGGACCCGGCGGAGCGGCGGCGGGGGGCGGCCCATGGCGGCGGCGGCGGCGGGGAGGGGCGGCTCCGGGGGCCCGGCCGGCGGAGAGAGCGCGGAGCCGCGGCCGCCGCTTTTATGTCCGGGCGCGGGCGGCCATTGGGCACCGCGGGTCCCGCCCGCCGCCCGCGGAGACCCCCGCCCGCCCCGCCGCCGCGGGGGCTGCGCCGCGCTGCCCCGGGGAGCCCCCGGCCGGGACACGGGGGTCGCCGGCCTCGGGCGGGCCGCTCTTAGCACCCACCGCCCGCCAAGAGCTGAGGGGCACGGGGGACCCCTGGCCCCCGCCCCGCCTCGTCCTGCCGGGCGGGGGTTGTTGTGGGAGCCAGCCGTGAGAACCGGGCCCGGAGCACCTGCGCCGGGCGTGGGAAGGCGGCGGCAGCCTTGAACGCGGGGGCACCCCCCGAAAACGGGGCTGCGCGCACCTCCCAGCCGGCCAGCCTCGACCTTGAGCGCTGTGAAAGAGCCGCTGGAGCACAACAAGGAGAGCGAGAGCAGCGGCCGGGGGAGGAAAACAGCCCGGCGAGAGGATAAGGCACCTGCCACTGTCTGGGAAAGGAGTCCCACCCACCAGGCAAAGCGGGGGAATCGCCCAAGCCGCGGAGATGCCCCCGGGGCACGGGAGTTTGCAGACCCCTCACTACACACCGAGGGGAAACTGCCTATGTGCTGCCCTGTTGGCTTGTCTCCCGGCCAGCTGCGTGTGGTGGCATGAGAGTCTGTCCACCCCCTAGACTGATCTGTACTCAAGCACATCCACGGCCTGTGGGTGCTGTGCACTTATCCTCCCCAGCCTCCCCATCTAACCTCCCTGCATGAGAGCTGAGTATAGAAAGCTGCTGTAGTGGGTGCACATTTACGGACACCACTGTCTTTCTGTGAGACCTTCTGGCATGTACATGTTTTCTGGCTTAGAAAGGGAAAGCTCCAGGAAGATCTCCTGTGTGCTGGGGAAGAGATGGTACCCAGGAAGGGCTCTGACACAGCCAAGTCAGCTGGAAGCTCAGGGCAGAGACACCCTCAGGCAGATGGAAAGATCAGGGTGTTGCACAGCTCTGGGTCAGGAGCCCCAGTGCACTGGCACAAAGGAGATACCCCAGGCCAGTGGCGTGACATTTGTCCCGAGGTGTGGTGCTCACACCCAGCTGTCTCTCTGGGCAGCATCCCAGTAGCTCTGAGCAACTGACTTCCTCAGGCACTCCCCAGGAAACACAAGTATGCAGGTCCCAGGGATGATGAGCAGGAACACCAGGCAAAGTGGTTCCTAGTGGTCAAGAGAAAGGGTAGAAAGGACAGAGCAGTATCCAGGCAACCCCAAGACTATCCAGAAATCTCCTATGCCCTCTTCACACCTGTAGGACAATGCTGAGATTTGTGTTAGGACCCTGGGGATCTGCCCTGTTACCCCAGCTCTGCCACCCCACAGTGTACCCACCACCAAAGCAGTAACTCCTCACACTGGCTGGCTGGGAAGGGCAAGTGGCAGCAGAGGGACTGTGAAAGAGGGTCTGGAAGTTAGTGGATACAGTAGAAATACCCAGTGCACCTGAGCATTTGCTTGGGGAACTGGGGCAGCAGGGAGGGAAAGGACACGTGGTGTGGCCAGCCTCCTGAAATGCAGGAGACTTTTTTTAGAAGCATGATTTAAAGTAAAAGTATTTCAAACACGTGTATAGACAAAAGAACATACAGATTATATATATGTACAGATAATAGCCCACTGTACATAATTTTATTTATATGTATCTATGTGACTTCTTCTCTATGACATACTGGTTATTTTTTTCCTGGACTTCTGGAGAATTTTTCTGCATATTTTCTGTTTTTTTCTTTACAATTGTATTAGTAGAGAAATTTCCTTTTCTTATTGACATTTAGATTTTCCCTTCTCTGCCTCCAAAATCTAAGTGGGGATTGATGATTGGAGAAGGCTGACACCAAAATGAGAGGGAACACGAACAGCAGCATGAAAAATGCTATAAAAAAGTCCAGCATCATGTACCAATAGCACCTTTACCTATTCCAAGTACAGCAAAAACTTTCATTTTCAAGCATTCAAAGGCAGTTTCACATTAAATAGTATGATTGATTTTATATTGTTCATCAAAATCATCTTTTCTGCTGTATGATTGATTACATTATCTTCTTGTTATTGGTGTATTCCTGTTCCTTTCCAGTCACTTTTTAGCACTGTTTTCCTAAAGATAAGGAACATCATGATGTTAAAAAAATAGACAACAAAAATTCTGTGGGACACTGCCTCATATCAGTTACCAAGCTTCTGCAATCTTGTTTCCATAAAGAAAGGACAGCTCTACTTGCCTTTGTGCTGTGTGGCCTGACTCTGCTCAAAAACTAAACTGCCTGCAATCTGTTGACTAAAATTTCTGCCAGTGGCAAAACTGGATTTCATGAAATACCCATTTCTTCCTAGGAAATAATCTTATTAAGTGCTTAAATTAAAAAAAAAATAGAAAGCATTACAAACTATTTTTCAAAAATGAAGCTTTTCCAGGTAAGAAAAAGCCTTTTTTTCAATCCTGTGCCCCCAAGAACTACAACTCCTATTTCAGGGTCTGGCTCACAGCCACACTGATAGCAACACTTCATGCGACTTGCAGAGTGGTCTGGTGCCTAGACTCCCTGACATATCAAGTAATCTCAGTAACTCTGTCCCAGGACAGCCTTGCAAAGTGGGTGACAGATGCTCTACTAGAGGGATAGAAGATGGCTGGAGACATTGTCTTTCATTTGCCATTTTTCTAGTTTGCTCTCTTAGCAGCATTGTCTTTCTTTTGCTTAAATGTCCCTCCAGCCTACACCCTCACAGCCAGCTCAGTGCCCAGCAAAAGCAAACAGGGGTGGTGGCAGCACCTGCCTCAGGGGGCATTTAATGAGCAACAGAGTGCTCTCATAAGTGGCACCTCCAGCCTCCAGGAGCCTCAGCATAGACAGGAGGAGCACCAACACTGAAATCTGTGTGTGGGTAAGTCCTCCCACGTCCCAAAGGCCAAACAGCCTTGAAAAATTCAAGTTTACAAACTTAAGGCACCACTGGGGAGAACTGGGAAATATTAGCACCTGCTGTGATACAGCCTGGCAAGATGCTTAAAGAAACAGAATGGCTTACCACAGTATTATTTCCCTTAATTACAAGGGGTTTGAAAGGAACAACATTCAGGCAATTTGGAGGACTCATTTTATGAATACACAAAGGAAACCATTTATTGTTTTCTGCAGTAACAAGAGCTACACTGCTTTCAACACTGTAGGCAGGTTGGAAATTTGATGTGTTTGCCTTCATGATTTTTATTTCAGAACACAACCGGGTAGGAAGATCTTTTTAAGAAGCAAATGAATTATCAGGATAAGGACATTGAGGCAGTTTTGAGCTTTCATTGATTTGGGGAAATAAACCCACAAGTTACTTTTTACTGCCCTGAAAGGCTCCAAAAGCATTTACTTATTTTCAAAAAAACTCTAGGCTTGTGATTGTATCTCCCCCACATCCTTGTCACCCTACTGTTCTCCAGCCCGCTAAGAGAATTAACTGTGAGATCTGAGGAAGATGGAGGAAGAAATCACGACTATCACTTCGAGATGCCACAACTCCCTCACCGTCTCCCGTCCGGGCTTCACCCTTCAGGATCCGCCTGTGGTGCCTCTCCACGCCGCCACTGGAGAGCAGCAGAAGGCTGCAGGAAAATCCTGCCTTGTTTTGCTCTCCCAGGCTCTGCGAGTTAACCGTGAGTCCTGGAGGCAACGGAGGAGGAATTCAGGACCTCCCCACCTGCAGATGCCATGGCCCATGCTCAGCTTAACAGCAGCCCTGTCGCACATCCCAACTTTCATCCTCGTAGCTTGTCACCAAACCCTGCTCAAAGCTTCCCTACACCCTTGATGGGGAGCTGGGACAAGGTTGCTGCAAGAAGGCCAAGCCTAGGTTTAGCTGAGAACAGGATGGTAAGGGACAAGTCTCCTTGCCTGGCTCTGGAGTTCTGATCCTTCCACACTGGGAGCAGGAAGGAAAAATCACTGCCTGCACCAACAAGGCAGAAGCATCTCCTCAGGACTGCAGGCATCCAGGGCTCTGTGAGATAGCTGTGCTAAGAGGACATGAGGGCTCTGCCACTTGGTGACACACACATTCATCTCTGTGTATACACACATGCATATTTAGACAGATGCCTATAGAGATTCACACACACCTACATGGATGTTGAAGGACTGTTTCCAGTCCTTTGATGCCCTGATTAACTGAGGTGTCTCCTGCCAGGCAGGTCCATGAGGTCAGTGTATCCTGGATATGATATTTAGAGCAGTGTGAAGTGCTGCTGTTCCCCACTGCTGCAGGTCATGGCCAAGAGAGTGGGAAGGTGAGCAGAGCAGTTGAGTCCCCTGCACAGATGGGGGAGATTGCCTGCAAAGATTGAGCCTGTGGCTGGAAAAAGGGCAGCATTCACTGCTGCTTATAATGACTGGGATTGAATTCATCATTATGGAAGATGATGTCAGCTGTTGTGAGCAGTGGCTGACCCTTCACTGTCTCCTCTGGGCTCACGTCTGTGTCCCACCTTACTTTCCGGCAGTGCCTCCACTCTTTAAAGTGTGTGTCACACATACTTCTTGCTCACCCCTCCAGCTGGTCCTGCTTTCAGGCAAGATGTCACCTTGGACCAATATGTTTCTAACTTTTGTAACCAGGCTCTGGAAGTTTTTTCCTTTTTCCAAGGAAACAAACACCTGGACACACCTTGCTCTACTTCAAAGAAAGTAAAACTCTTCAGAAACAAAAGGAAAAAAAAATAAACAGCACTTTCCTTTCTCATTCTGTTTTCCATTTAGTAAGTCTTAGTTCTTCCTTGTCCATATCCTGTTTCTGGTTCTGCACATCCCTTCAACACAAGAATGAACAGCCCAAGTAAAGATGCTTTCTCACTGTATCCCCTGGCTGATCTCATTATCTATCAGAGTAAAAACTCAAATATGAGAAAAAACCTTCCTTTTCCAGAAGCAGCCAACCCAAAATTGCTTTGTCATCACAGATTCCCGTTAGCATCACATCACTGTTTTTAGCTGCTTAGTAAGGCATACCGAGAAAAATAATTGTCTTTGTCATCTCTCTCTAGATGCATATAACTTCACAAGAAAACATCTGATTCATCTTTGCTTAGAAAACTAGCCTGGCTTTAACACGCCCCCAGAACAGCTCCTCCCCACCCACCTTTGATCAGCTATCTTCACTTTTTTTAGAAGGGAGTTTGGCTTTCTGATTTCCACCTGCCTGCAGATTTTTCTACATTCTCTGTATAATGAAGGCTGCATCTACACTTGGCCACTAACACAAGGCTCAGCTGGAGCAGGTAGCAGGTACATCATGGCTTCTTCAACCCACCCGTGTGTGTTCCCTCCATGATCATCACGGTGCAGGTTTGGATCTAGGTGCACTTGGTTCTCACTCCCAGGAGCACAGCTGGTGTCCTGGACCAGGATGTCCCCCTTGTCTCACAACGTTGCCCTGGAGCCACTCATTCCTCCTCTCAGTGTTTGCATTAAAGCCTCACCTACTTTGATTGCTCCAGGCCTGGGGTGACAGTGTAGCCCACTGTGACATGAAGCACTTGCTGAAGCCACTCTTGAAGGAAGCAACACCAAACCTCATCCTCAGCCAACACTTTTCAGGGTCACTTCTTTAATGACTGAGCAGTACTGAGAGCTGCAGGGAGAAAAAAGAGGCTATAAAACAGGCCAATCTGCCCTCCTCTCAGGCTATCACCAGTGATCTTACCTTACTGCCAGCAAGCAGTAAAGTATTATAACCCTGGGACAGCCTGTGCTCCAACATATTATCCCCTTTCTTGTTTCCCGAGGAGCTTTGAACAAAATTAAGGGAAAAAAAAAAAAAGCCACAATGAAGAAGAAATTATGCTTAAGGAAGAGAGAACTGGGAAAACGTGCAGTTCTCTCTGAAACCTCACCCAAGTTTCAGTGCTCAGCATTTCTTGAGCCAGACATGGTGTCTCCATCTAATAGCCCCTGATGGCTTTTTCTTCAAGGTATTCCTTTTTGAACTCTTGCAAACCTCAATACCCCACAGTGGAGACTTCCTCCTTTCAGTTCTGCACTGTGGAAAGAAACCAGCTCCCCTTACTTCCTTATAACAGGGCACCCAAGAGCTTAACTGGGTGAAAGACAGTTCCTCCCTGCCTGCTCATGTCTGCCCTTTCAAGGCTGAATATACCTACTCTGTTCACGGTGTAGAAACCATCCCAGAGCTTAAAAAATCCTTGGTGCTCTTGGCTCTGGGGACGCCATTGCTGTGCAGAGCATCCAAGACATCGGCTCACCCTGGCTGCAGATAAACTGCAGTATTTCCATTTTGTCCCTTTCCTAGACATTCCAAAGTCCTGTCTCAGACAGGACAGGGGTTAATCCATGCCTTGACATCCCAAGGGCTGCAGCTAGCAGCCAGGTGCCTGTGAAATAGGGCATCCCTGCTGAAGCTGGCACGTACTTGCACATGGACGTCCTGTGGATGTCCTGCTGGGACATGGTGTGGCCAACCCTCATTCTTCAGCCAGAAGCGGTGCTTCTCATCAGCGTGGGTCTGAGCCCAAGTCCCATGCAAACTCCAGATGTAGGATTTCGTGTGTAGGAGTACTCCTTACATCCCTACCTGTGTGAATCTTACTTAGCAGATGTCAGGAAGGCGGGCAATTGGAGCAAGAAGGGCACCAGCTCTGGCAACTGCAGCTGTTTGCTACTGTAGGGCTGACATTTTGTGATAGGCTTTGGTATGTGCTGTAGTCTTTATTGTCTGTTTGCCTTGAGCCTGGAACCAGCAGAGAAATCCCAATGTTGAAGCAAAAGGGAGGAGCACTCCATGAAAATTTGATGGGAGTGAGAGACATAAATAGACAGGATTTGTTTTCCTCCCTGGAAAAACAGTGCATAAATCCTTCTAACAAGATTTCAAAAGTCTCATACAGGACAGGCATTTTTGCTTTATTTCCTGATTCACAGCAGCTTTGCTCTTTGCCAGATCAAGCTGCACCACACACAGCTTCACACTGACTTGGCTTTTAGCCCCATGAAAAACACTTCCACTGCAGTACTGCCCAAAAACAGGCACCCAGGGAGCTGGGGCTGCATCCAGAGCATCTTGCTTAATCTCATGAATACCAGTCCCTACAAAAATAGAAACAATTGCCTTCTCACAGAGGAGCTTGCTGTATCAAGTTCCTAGTGTTCACAGCAACCAAGTTAAATGAGTGTTGTCTTTGTGGCTGGTAGATTAAATTGTGTCTTTACTGTAAAGTTAAATAAATAAGGGACTTCTTTTGTGTTTTGATGAGGTAGGAGGTTTGGATTATCTTCTTACCTTTATGACATACTGTGCCCACTTAATTTTTTGCATTGATTACATGGAAAGTGTGCTTGAAGCCAAAAATGGAGTGTGTTTGCCATACATAGCAAGTGTGTTGGCAGAGAGGCTGGTTCAGCTAAGCAAGCAGCCCACATTATTTAAAACAATCCTAAAGTCTCCAGATCTTAACATCTCAGACAACTCTGCCACTGCCATGTCAAACTCACTGGGATGAGACTGGAAAACAAGTGGAGGAGAGAGCCCTGTAGCCATGACTCTGACACTGCCTCAATTTCTCATAAGAAGTATTCAAATGGGCTTTCTGCTTAGAGGCTAATTCCCCATCTGAGGGCAGGGTTTTCATTTCCAAGACATAGTCTTTCTTTCATTTAACTGCCAGAATTTTAATTTAATTAACTTTTAATGAATAAATGCAAAATATTTTGCCTACACTACTGCTCACTGTAACTTTACCTTGTCTTGGGTGGCTGTTGGTAAGATGCACCACCAGCTCTCACTGGAAAACCTGAGGGAAGATTCTTAAATCTCCTGTAATTTGGCCTGTCTTTTCCAGTGGGATGCCCAGAAGCTACCAAGGTCCTGATTTTTAAAGTGTGAAAGGTTTTTCTTAGAGACTGGCAGTCTCCCAGGAGGTGCCAAATGCATGGGGAAGTGCTGACATCCACCCTCCAGGGCACAGCCACCTTTCTAGAAGCAATCTGTCTCTGCATTTTTCCTTCAGAACAGTGTAGGAATATCAGCATTGAACATTTGGTTGTTCCTTGCAGGGACTGTGCTGCTAAATCCTGGGACATAAAGCACTGCACTCATTTTCTCATTTCAGGGTGGCACCATCTTCCATTCTGCCCAGCTCACTCTGGTTTAACCCCTTTTCCTACAAGCAGGGATTGTTTGATACTGGCCAGTCAGTCTGAGTCTCTTTCTCAAAACCTTTAAACCCACAGGTCAACAGCCAGCCATAAGCTAGAATTAGACCCAAGCACAGTGTTTCCAAAATACGCTGGTTCCAGAAGGATCAAACCCAGCAGAGGCAGCAGACCTCCTGGCAGGACCTCGCCTCATCTCTGCAGTGCTATCAAACAAAGACATGGAGCATCCAGGCAATCCAGCCAGGAGTTACTGGCTCTTCTTTCCAGAGGACCACTTGCTTTTCTTGGGCCCTGACCACCCTTGGGATGTGCTCTTGCCATAGCAAAGGAAGAACTTTGCAGGGAACAGTAGGCTTGAGACCTTCAGCACGCCTCTCCTGCAGTGAGCGGATACTGCCAGTCCCTTTGGAAAGCCCTGGGGTTGGCTGTAGCAATATATCTACTGCAAACTAGAGCTCTGGGCAGCCACAGACTGCAGCACCTAGCACAAATACATGGCCCAGCTACATCCTTTTTCTGGGAAACGAAGATGTGTGAGCCTTAGGACTATGACTATCAGGCTCTAGCTTCATAGGGGTGTATCTGTGCTGATCCAGCTAAATATGTTCCCTGTGGCCTTGTGGCTTTTTGGGAAGTACCAAGAGGCAGATGACACCACCATGAGCAAACAGCACTGCCTGAGCTGGTTGGGAGGGAGACGGAGATGGCACATAGGATGCTGTCATACAGGAGATGCTGGGTGTGATTGTCAATGGCTGTCACCCCAGCCCTTGTGGCTGGGGTGAGAATCTGTCCTGAGCAGGCTGTATGGTATGGATATACCAGGATAAAGAGAGGGCAGCCCAAAATTTCAGCATGTGTGAGCTGTCCACTCATCTAATGTATACTTCACCACAGTCTACAGCTTCCTCACATGGGGAAGAGGAGGAGCTGGCACTGATCTCTTCTCTGTGGTGACCAATGGACAGGCTCTGAGGGAGCAGCATCTGGGAGGAGATTTAGGTTGGATAGCAGGAAAAGATTCTTTAGCCACAGGGTGGCTGTGCACTGGAAACAGGCTCCCCAGGGACGTGGTCACAGCACCAGGTCTGATGGAGGTCAGGAAGCATTTGAACAACCCTCTCAGGCACAGGGTGTAATTCTTGGGGGTGTCCTGTGCAGGACAAGGAGATGGACTGGATAATCCTTTGTCATTGCCTTCCAACTCAGTATATTCTATAGTTCCGTGATTCTATGCCAGAACATACATGGCGTTATTCATGAAGAAAAAGCACAAATTTAACCTTACACCCACCATCAGGGCCCCCATCTCCAATTAAAGCTTTCCCAGGCCTTTGAGGAGATGATAAAAGCAATAAAGGAGGCAGAAAGTAATCAGGAAAAGCTCAAGGGCTGTGAAAACTTCCCCCCTGTTAGCTGCACTTGCATACAACCTGCCAGGCTCTTTGGTGTTGCAGAGATAACCCTGGGGTTACACACTCAAGAGCTCAGTCTGTCTGAGCCTGCCAGCACCTCCCAGCCTCAGTGAGAGCCCCAAATGCAGGCAGCCTCCAGGGCAGAGCACAGCTCAGCTCAGCTCAGCAGGCATTCCAGAGGTCAAGGTAAATAACTGTGGCTTATTAAAACAGCCCCAGCCTGGCAGCAAAAAGTAAAACAGCAGGAGTGAGACTTTGGTCTTGCAGGACTACCATGAAACCAGCTGCCAGAGGTTTCCTTGAATGTATCTGCCTACCTCTGGAGGAAGGGATGAAGTACAATGCTCAGTCTCAGTGCAGACACTTGGGGTTTGGTGTTACGTAGCTGCTGCTGAGCCATACCAGCCCAGCAGGGTACAAACATTTCATCCTGATAGTACCTGAGAGACAATCAAGCACCTGCCAAGGCTTGGCCCCATCCCAGCAGGATGCCAAGGAAAAGCTTCTTCACAGAGAGGAGTCTGACCCCAGCCACCCAAGAGGGACATCGGATCCTGGTGGCTCCTCTCTCCAGCTGAAGCTGAAGGTCTGTAAGGGTCTGTGCCTATTTAGTGCTCCATGGCTGCACAGGTACAGAGCTTACCACACTCTTCAGCAGCCCTGCTCAGCATAAATCTGGTACTTGTTTCTATCTGAGGCCTAGATATAAACTTGGAAAGTGTAGAGGCTCTTCCCAATCTGCCCGACTTCAAAACATTTGCAAATAACATACTTCATTAGTTCAGTATGGACTGGATTAAAACATTGTCATATATGGTATTTCTGTGGGTGCTGGAATTAATGGCATTTATTGAAAGTTTAATGTACTGCCTAACAATTCAATACTTTAAAATCAAGTGAAAATTATCATTGAACATTATAGAATACAAGAGAATAGTAAATTCTGGAAAGAAATACTAGTCACATAGGGCCAGAGCTGCTAAAGAGCAGTCATAGACTCACCATCTCTACGAGATCGGCAGCCAGCACAGACTTCCTGCCCCCCATGCAATGTGGGAAGGGAATGCTCCAAACCAGGCAGGGAAAGGCCCCACTGTGTCCTGTACCACCTACCACAGGGGAGCCTCAAGACCCTTCTGCACATCCCCTGTTTGACTGTCTCAGTCCTACCACTGAGCAAAGCAGAGGGACTTCTCCCATCAGCTCAGCACTGGGCAGAGTTAAGGTGATTTAGTCTGAAATTCCTTTATGCTTCGTTTCCGGCTTTTGGCCACACTCTGTTTCCTGCATTTCTGTGAAGGTAGCAAAGCTTTCTACTGCTTCATTCAGCCCTTGTTTCACTCTGCTCTTGAACACCACTACATGGGGAAAGAGAGAATGGAAGCAAAGCAGGCCAGGAGCAGATACATATGCTGAGATACTGTTTGCAGTTGGTTTCACAAAAATTTGAGTTTGTGGATAGGATTGATGGCAGACAATTTTTGGCATGTTTACATTGCATCTCCACTGGATATTAAACAGGCAGTTTATGAAACTGGACTCTTTGCCAGCCTTTCAGCCTCTGCTGAGCTGGGGCTCCCATGTTCCTCTTGTATTTGCAAGGGAAATTCGGGTTTCTGCTGCCATCCTCCAGGCCTGCCTAGAGGTAAAGTCTGGTTTAGATTAAACTCTGCGGTGACAGAGAGCCTGAGGAAAGGGCTGCACAGAGGCACTTGCTTAAGGTACAGCTGCTTGTGCCTGGGGTGGATCAGCAGAGACCTCCCAGGAAGTCCAGACAGCCAAGGAAAAGGAAATCTTGCAGCCCCCAGAGGGATGACAAGGAAGCCACAGTGCTGCTTACTGGAGGCACCTTCTGGAAGGCATTTGCTCACCATGTTTGTTTGAACCTGGATCTAAGACTGAACTAATCAGACATGAGCCCTGTGCACCTCAAAGAGCACCCACCACCAGTACAGGGGACTTGGCAACAATGCCCATGGAGCGCATCTTTGTTGGTTATAACTGCTCAGCCTGAGCACCCACTTGCTTTTTCCTCCAAGCTGAGTCCAGGCTGAGACTGAAAAGCACTAAACAACTAAAAAAAAAATAGAGAGGGTTTGAATATCCTTTTCATAAGATGAAAGGAAGAGCAAGATAAGGACAATGTTTACTTATAGGTTAGGTAATAGTTTTCAATACTCACATAGTGGCTGGCTGTCACGTTGCTTGGTGTTGGGCTTATCTAACATGCTGCTCCCAGATGCCAGCCCATGCCTGTCTCTTGCAGTCTCTAGCTTGCTTGAGAAAGGAGTTTTCCTTACCTTATGCTGGGATATCTCAGACAACCAAGTAAAAGGACTCAGGAAAACTCAGGACCTTCTTTTGGTTGATCTTTGGTCACTGTCAGACCTGGTCACTGAAACAGAAACTGGGTCACAACCTCTGGTAAAAGCAAAACCCATCCAGCATAGGAAAGACAAACCATGAGAGAACCTCCAGACATTGCTCCATGCTTTGGAGCTAAATTCTGACTTTGATCTTCCTCTGAATTTGCAACTTGCTCTGATGGCAATGTCTGGACTGGCTTTGGGTCAGACGCTTCAGCCCAAATTCCAGATTGCCGGTGGACAGGACAATTATAAACACCACCACAGAGACCTGTGAGACACGGAAATGTAGAAAAACTATCTTTTCCCTCTCCCTGTGATGCTCCCCAAACTAGGCCAACAGAACAGCAACTCATGATGAGAACGCTATGGCTGGCTCAAATGCCAAAACCTCACCCAAAGAGGCAAAGGCTGAGGCTGGGGAACTTGGAAGGGCAGCAGGGTGGGCTGTGCCTCATCATAGTCCTGGGACATCCCAGAGGGAGGCAGGGAGGGCTCTGCACCTACTGGGGCCCTACCGTGGTGGCCAGGTTTGGGGACCTTTTAGATGACAGTGACAGCAATGTTTTTGCATTTGACATGTGGGGCACATGCCACACAATCCAAAGGGCTGTGTGGTGTGCATGGCTGGGCAGGCAGGGCCACTCTTCCTCACTCAAAGTTCCGTGGAGGCCTGCTCAAGCTCTGGGAAGCGCTGGGGAAAATGACCCCCCTGCTCCTGCAGCTCTGTGTAGGGCAGGCCAAGGGCAGTGTCCACAGTGCCTTTGAGACACAGCACATGTCACTCGCCCCATGTGAGTCTCCTTGGGAGTGAAATGTGACACTGAGTGTGTGGGGCAGGTGTCATCTCCTTGCATACCAAGCCCTACTGCCCCAGCCCATGTATCCATATGAGGCTTTCCCCAGCTGCCCTTATTCCTATTTCAGGACCACTTGCATTCCTGGCTCTTATCAGGCTTTTTCTAGACACGTGAGCCCTCGAGATCAAATGCCACTAGCCACATCTGGGCCCTTCCCTGTCCAGGCACTGAGCCAGCTGCACAGAAGTTGGGGTGCCAGTGTTGACAAAAGGGCAGCTTTTGGATGATAATTTGGTTTTTCGCTCAGAGAATCACGGAAATCACAAACTCTTAGGCTGTTACTTCTCATGGTCTTGTGTATTATCAAGCAGAGACTCATTTCACCTGCCACAGGGCAGGCACCTTTGAGTTTTATGCCAGTGCTGCTCACCAGTGCCTTTGCTGTTAGTTCCAGCTCTCCCAGTACAGGATGATTGGAGTTACCAGAGCTTCCTGGGTTCCTCAGCTGAAGCATGCAGGTGGGGAAGCATCAGGATGGCTGTCACTATTTGTCTCCACAGGTGATTTCAAGCTATTTGGAAACCCCAAGGATTCACGGAAAAACTACCAGTTCAACTTATGACCAGACTTACCAGAATGGTGCTGTTAATTTATTAGCTCCCTAGCAGCCTTGGTACTTTTAACACCAAGTGGTCTTGTTTGTGATTTTCTGACCACCAAAATCAGAGAATATGGCTTTCACCTGCCTTAACATCTAGAGAATATTAAAAGACATATAAATGTGGTGCTTAGGGACATGGTGTAGTGCTGGATTTGGCACTGCAGGCTTAAGGATTGGATTTGACAATCTTGAAAATCTTTTCCAACCTCAAATCTGTGATTCTACACAGGAGCCCTCAGGTAGGGAGGAGCTGGGATGTCTTGCTCTTTGCTCTGCATCTGACTCTCTCTTTCCATAGAATTTTGCCTTCTTTGAAGATTTCTAGGGAGAATTTCCAATATACCTGTGATGCTGAGTAAGCTTTTTTGTGAAACCTTAAGCTCAAGTGTTGTATGTCTCTCCCTGAGCCCTCTTTGGGAGAGAGCTATGGCAAACACCTAAGGAAAATAAATACTGGGCAAGCCTGTAGTGATTTCTCTTCTGATTACTTTCTCAGCCAGGCTGATTTGCAGTTCAAGGATTTCCTGAAAAGGTGGTAGTGTCTTTGCAGGCAACAGAGGCATTTTTGATTCTGTGAATATATCTAGTCCCTTTTGGAACTCACATCAGTTTTTAGTATCCACAAGGTCTTGTGACAGGGAGTGGCACATTTTACGCACACCTCCTTTACAAGTGGAAAAAGTAAGAGTGGTCTCTTGATAGCAGCTGATGGGTTGACAGGATCCCTGATATTATCTTCATTCATGTAGAATTCACTTCATTCAGAGTGAGTAGTGAAAAAAACCAGCCAAACTTACTTAAGTCTGCAGTGCAGATGGCAGATGAGCATGTTGTGGGGAGCAGTGGTACCCAGCAGCAGCCCATCTGGTCTGCAGCGGGAGCTAAGGCAGGCAGGAATCTCCAGAGGTGCAAGAGTCACATTGTGCACTGTGGGCAAAGGTCTGTGAGCCACTTCACTTTTGCACAGCCTGCAGAGAGGCTTAATTACTTCATGCAGAATAAGATATCTCTATATTAGTAAGGGATCCATGTGTTTACCTTAGACTAGGATATCTTGCTGGATATTAAATGTGACATCTTGCTGGATATTAAATGTTACATTAAATGCCATGCTGATACATGAGTTCTCCATGTCTTGTCTGCCCCTCATCGTTCTGTATTTGCTCACTGTAGTACATACTCTTAATTTTAAGCACTGTAGGGTTTTGCCTGCTCCTGTGAGAGCATTGGTCTACTGAGATGGGTCTGTGAACTACCACAGACTGCATCAGGAGCCTCAGTAAGCCATCAATGCTTTCAGGGGGAAACAGTTTCAAATGGGGAAATATAATCATACAGTCATGGATGGATATGTGCAGAATGGTGCTCTGGAGGTGTCTGTCCCATCCTCACTCCTTGTGTGAGGGACACTCACAGTTAGTGCAGGATGTTTGGGCAAGATTGGTTCCCAGGGATGGAGGTGCAACAACCTCTCTGGGCCATGTACTGCCATGCGATAGTTCTGGAGCAGTGGTTTCCACCCGTCTTGTCAGAGGTCCCTGTGTTGCAGAAGGGCCCATTGGCTCTTGTCCTTTCACTGGGTACCTCTGAGAAGGTTTGGCTCTGCATTCACTGTCTGCCTCTCACACAGAGTGAAGTACTATTTGTTGTTTCTCCTCTGGGCTGAAGAAGCCCATCTCCCTTGGTCTCTCCTTGCATGCCACATGCTCCTGTCTGGTGGCAGACACTGGGCTGAAGCTTGTCACCATTTATCTCACACTGGGGATACAAACTGGGCACAGTGCTCCGCATACAGCCTTGGCAGTGCCTGGCAGCAGGGAACACAGCCCTGACAATGATATAAGAGACTCACACTTTGAAATGACATGGAGAAAGCAATTAAACCTGGATGCTGTGCATATTGCAACTATGATGTCTGATCACAAGACAATAACACACTCTTAAGGGAGAGTGAGCTGCAAAACAAAGGAAGTCCACTCAATAAATAGGATGTGTGCTCATGCAGATAAGAAATGCTGGGGGCCAGTAGCACTTGGGTAGGCAGCAGTCAAACACATGACAGACTATGCACTGCAGCAGCCATACCAGATGGGGACATTGCTGCCTTTGCAATGTTGGTGTCAAATGTCCTCCCCTCCCCGAGGCAGCTGCTTCCAACCCTTTATCGAGAGATTTATTGTAATTATATTATTCAACTTTCAATATTACAGATTGCTTTGCACTTAAGTCCTAATTTGAAATTTATGCTTTATATTTTCAATTATGAACTGTATGTTGTAATTATATACAAGCATTTTTATTGCCATATAATAGAAAAATAAGTATTTTCATATTTGGAGGTGTCAAATGGAACATATTCCTACCCCTCCATTACCCACACTACAAGGCAGCAATAAACCAGGAGTAGTGATGAACTTGTCCCCCAGTCGATGTGAGAGCTGAGGTTGTGAGCAGCCAATGACTCATACACTGAGCAAGTTCCATGATCAAAGCCCTTGGGTTAACCAGGGGCCACTGGTTGCTATTTATAGCTGCTCTAGCTCACGTTTAAAGCAGAGGCTTTAAAAACCTTGGAGTGCCAGGGTAACTCCATCCAGCACATGGTTCCCTGGACAGTAATGGTGCAAAGCCCCAGTCGTGCTGTTGCACAGGCTGGATCAGGCCCTGGCTGCCAGGGAAGCAGCTTGGGTTAAGCTGTTAATCAAATAGTACTTGGTTATTTAATTTGATTGAGCTAACTCTGCTTACCTCTTGGAAGACCTAAGCAAACTCCTTACTTGAGCAAACCCCACCAAATGCACAACTCTAGAAGCTGTGGGACCAAGGGCTTTAAAGGTTGTCCCAAAGCTGTCAAACAGCTCAAAACCAGCTCACATCAGCCACAACCTGAGGTTCATTAGGCATTGTAAAGACTCTCAAGGAGAATCCACCCAACAGAGGGAGGGGAACCAACCAGACCTTGTAGGAGGCAAAGTCAGAAGACTGGACTTGAATAATTTCAAGACTAAGCAATCAAAAAGAGCTGAGAAAGCTGGCAGGGTTTGAGGTGAGTCATTGCTCTGTGGGTCAGCCAGCTTAGATATACAGCCCATCTCCAGAATGTGACAGCAACTTCCTGTCTCTGGGACGTGCTCTTGATGAGATCCAAAGCTCTCTGTGAGTCTCAGATGATAAGGTTACAGCAACCAGCCTCAAAACAGTGTTTGGTCTTTTCCGGGTTGTTGCCTCACTGCGAGCCTGAATATCACAGAAGACTTTGTATTCTGAAGTAACCCTTAGATGAATGGAAATAATTAGAGCAGAGTATTTGGTAGTGTCTGCAGTTTTTCAGCACTGCACTATGAGTTTTGATGAAGTGGTACTGCACAAAATGGCCTATTGTGGCCTTTGGCTTTCGGGCAAAAATACCTAAGTTATCACTGCAGTTCTGGAGGTGAAAAAAAATCAAAACCCAAGGTGTTTACCTGCTATGCACTGTTTCACCTCTTCTACATTTCTTTCTCCTTTATTAAGAGTAGATAAGTCAGCAAATTCAATTCCCACCCTATTTGTGTCAACTTTCAAAACCATAATATTTATTTCAACTTCGTGATTTTCCTGCAGCCACAGCTATTGCTGTTTTTTACAGTTTTGCTGGTGCCACTGGATTCAAATCACTATAAGCTCGTCTCCTATTTATAAGGCCTTCTCTTTCACAAGCTGTGTCTGCATCTTGTGCTTTCCAACACCTTAACTTCTGCTCAGGAATCAGTAGCATTCAGGGAAACTTGAGGGATACCACACCGTTTGCCTTACTTTTGGGAGGAGGTTGCATTTTCTTTACTCTGGTTTTCAGCCACAGCAGGGTCCCAGTAGCTGCTGATGAAGGGAATCTGGGTAGATCAGTAATATGAGATGAGCAAAGACTAGAGGAGGAGGAGAGCTGAAAGAGACAGATAAAAATGCTTGCAGGATCTATGGGCTTGGCACATGAGCTATTCCCAGCCATCAACACTGTAACACTGCTTACTGTACCACTCAATGGCCTGACTCCCTCCTCCCCAGCCAGAGGCAGCCTTCCTATGAATAGCTAGCTTGCTTTCCTGAGCCCGTTAGTTATTCCTGCCCTGGGTGTGCCTCTTGTCTGCAGGCACATTTCCTAAATTCTGCTTCATCCAATCCAAGTTTAGATGTCCTTGCTGTGGTGCAAAGTTGCTGTGCATAATCCTGTGAGGTGGAGATAAGATCAGCTGGATCTTGTAAGATCAGGCAGGGAGAGAGCTGTCCCTGCAGGATCCTAAGTTCTCAGGAGACAAGGCAATGCCAAGGTACCTGCAGACATTGGAGGCATTTGTATGCTCCAAAACTGGGATCTCAAGTGATCAACTTAGTAGCATTTATTGTGCAACTTCAGAAGTACATGATCCTCAGAGAGGGGTAATTTTTCCTAGCAGTTAGTTTCTACAAGAAGGAAATTTCAAGATTCTGGTTAATTGGGTAAAAATCTTTGAATACCTCCTGCCCACACAGGATTAAATTAAAACTTCCAAATAAAAAGTCCAGATTACACTTGAAAAACATTTTCAAGAAATGCAAAGGCTGATGACTGGACTAGCTTCAGCTGACTTTCCCCTTCCCCAGTACTCTAAGCTTTTGCCTTAATCACAGACATTACCTTTGCCACTTGTTCAGCATGCTGCTTAAAAGTCAGGCATCTTGTTCCTGCTGATTCTCTCTATAGTGAATGCACAAAGATAGGCAGGTCCAGAAAGCAACAGATCCCATCTTTCATTGACACTAGTCTTCAGATGAGAATAAATTCTTCATGGAGGGATGGACCAGCAGAGAGCCTGGATACTCAGAGAGACTCAGCTGGAGGGAATGAACCTCTAAAAGGAGCTTAGGATCATATTTACCATCAAGAACTACATGGACTCATCAGTCTGGCTTTTTCTCTCCCAGTCTTCATCAGCATACAAGTGGCTTTCAGGCAAAGTTCAGCCTCTTGCACAAAGATAAGCCCTCTGAGTCCCCAAGTCTAGATACATACAAGTTCCCAAGACAATTGTTCCACCAAATAAGGTTTGCAAACTTTGTAGTGCACCAAAGTTAAAATATATATTGCTTCACCGTAAGTTATGCATCTAGGGCAGGATCAAGTTCAGCCAGTTGGATACCTGTATGGTATAAAAATGCAAGCTGTCAATGTAGCTGGGCTGATTCAGCCTGCCTGAGAGGAACTGAGCATTCCTCTGGAATTGCAATCACACCAGGAATCACACTGAAACAGCCAAAATTCCTCTTCATACTCTTGCCACTCCAGCCCAGCCCTTGCTGTCTCTCTCCTGCAGGTGCACATGGGGAATTTGGAGGATTTGAGGTTCTAGTCCAAGCTGTGTTTTTTATGCTCTTTTCTTCCTTCCTGTTTACAGTTTTGTTTGTTTGTTTGTTTGTTTGTTTTTACACATAGTATCTGCATAACCAGGTACTCCTGGGTTCAAAGGAACAGCAGAAAGGATTGAAAACCATCA
This sequence comes from Chloebia gouldiae, assembly GCA_003676055.1. Classification (NCBI taxonomy): domain Eukaryota; kingdom Metazoa; phylum Chordata; class Aves; order Passeriformes; family Passeridae; genus Chloebia; species Chloebia gouldiae. The sequence goes on along the minus strand of QUSF01000005.1, from coordinate 5,405,644 downwards.
TATTTCTCTGCAACAGCTGAAGTATAACAAAGAAACATTTTTGTGACATCAAACCAGACATTTCCACAGTTCATGTTCACTAGAGGAAGGGAGACTCAAGAAAAAAAAGTAAGGATGTTGTGGCACTGCTTTATGCAATTTTAGGACAGACAACCAAACTCCTTTCTATTGCTATGATTTTTCCAGAACCATGCTTATGAGAATGAATTCTGTAGACTGCAGGAAGGCAAGGTCCTTGAGCAGCTTTCTGAAAAGAACATTATATAAGTTGAAAAAGCAGGAGGTACCATTCTCTTCCTGCAGGGACTCACCCCCATTTGAGTCCCAGTCTCTGGAGAAAAGATTTTTTTAACTTGGTACCCATCCTCACCTTAGCACTGATACAACATTTTCAACAAGCACATTGTATGTCAGGCCAAGGATTCCTCGCTTTGTTGTTCCTGTCTGCCTGTCATTTGGTTTCTGTACTGTCATCTGTCTTCTTGTGCTGCCTTTTGAGCTCTTCCTTTGCTGAAAGCCCATTCCCCTTTTTCTCTCCAAGTAGCAGCATTTGTTGCTAATTTACCTTCATTCATTCCTCCATAATTTCCCTTTCTTTGCAACAATTTTAAAGGTCTGTCTTGTTGGGCATTTTGGATATTTAAAACCACAGTTTTGTTATACCCAGTCTTTCTCTACCACATACACTGGTATGTGTAGCCAGGCTTTGTATATGGTCCCACACCATCTTTGCTGTGCATGTTGGCCTGGAAGGGCAGGTGCCGTGGTCTTCAGTGGGCAGAGTACACATTCCTTGGAGTCTTTGACCATGGGTGCACACAAGATCCAAACGGAATCATGCCAAGATAAATACCCCACCTCAGGCCTACAGCCAGTATACTGAAGCAACTCTTCATTTCTGGACAGGAGAAGCAGTGGGGCCTCTGCTCTGCTGCACACAAGATCCAAAGGGAGCCATGCCAAGATAAATACCCCACCTCAGGCCTGCAGCCAGTATATTGTAGCAACTCCTCATTTCTAGACAGGAGAAGCAGTGGGGCCTCTGCCCTGGAGCACAGCTCCCCAAAGCACAGTCAAGAGCCTTAGCCAAGACTGGGACTTCCTTTGATACTAGGGCACACTGAATGCTTTTTTGCTTAATTGCCTGGTACAGACACAGGAGTTTGAGACCTATGGGAAAAAAAAATCCCATCCCCCAACAGGACTTCTCAAGTCTGTCCTTTGGTGAAGCTGGTGTTTTCTATGACACTAGAGAAGCTGGACTGGGGCCTGAGAGGGCAAGGAGCTCCCAAGCAACACATCAGGCTTCAGCACATACTTACAGATAATGGTGAGAGTTACCAAGTTGATTGCAGTTCCCAAGTTGATGGTGAGGGAATCCATGTTTCCTACAGCTTTCTGTTGTGTTAGCCATAGATGGCCAAGGGGCTGTCAGTGCTGGCTGGCCAGCAAGCGCAGATGTTGATCAGTGGCTGCTGGCCAGCTGGCCTCTGCAGCCAAGCCCTGCTCTGCTTTTGGTCAGCAAGGATGCTCACTGCATCTCTCCCCATCAGCCGTTGAGTCTCATAAAACCTAAAAGGGGTGGGAAGGGAGTGCCGATCTGGGAGACGGCATGAGATATGGGATGGGGTGCCCCATGGCAGCAGCCCCTGCACAGCTCCCTGTTACATCAGCCACTCCATTGGTTTACAGCCCTTGCCCTTGAGCCTTGGCCCTGCAACCTGATGTGGTGTGGACACATTGCACAACACCCTTGGCCCCTCTCCCCTTTCCGGCTGGGGCTGCCCACTGGCTGGCTGCTGGGAAGATGAGCTGTTGCAGCAGTCTGCAGAGTCCCAACATGGAGGAGAAGATGCTCCATCCACTCATATCTCCAGCAGGGCACTGAGGAGGTGGCAGGATTAGGAAGGGTCCCCGAGGACCTACTCAAGCCTGCTGGTAGAGTGGCTCTTAGGGGAGCATGGAGGAGAAGGAGGGCCCCTCTGGAGGGTTGAAGAAGCTCAGCCTCCCCTCAGGCAGCAAACCAGCAGGGATGCATCCAAGAGGTGCAGGAGCCACCATGTCCTGTACAAGGATGTGCTGGGGTAAATACCCATTGAATGAGGAAGAAAAACCAGGTGAGACCCTCCTTTCAAAGTTGTCTGTCATGGATAGCACTAGTTCTTACAACACGCCCCCAAAGAGAAACAGCGTGCAGCTTCTTTCTCATGCCAGAGAGAGCTTCTTTCTCATCCCCCTGCAAAGCAGGAGGGGTGTGGGGAAAACTGTGGGGAAATCACAAAGATCACTGCCCAAGGCCCCAAGGCTGTAGCACTGAGCTAAATATAGCCACTATCTTGGCTTCCCAGAGATAAGAGCATGTGTCCACAGTCTGCCACAATGCCCTGCCCAGACATCCACCTACCTTTGCTTCAGGGGCAAACATGAGCCGCAGTTGTGCAACACCCTGCCCTGCTCACAGCAAACAGGGGCAGAAATGCACCCTGAGCCACCTCATGTGCATTCCATGCCTGGCACTGTGTCCTGGCTAGGCAAAGCCCGCACAGCCCAGAGGCGATCCAGCATCTCCCTTGGCACCTCCATGGTGCTGGCCTGCCAGCAAAACGCAGGAGAAACTTGTGGTGGACCAGAGTGACAAGTGTGAGTCAGGTTGGGTCTTCCATCAGTTTTGGGGCTCATCCCATTAAGTCCAGCACTTCCACCCAAACCTCTCTGTACCAGTGAGGCTGAGCCAGGATGCAGTGGCTCTGCCTGGAGAAGGGGCAGCAGCACTGGAGGGGGTCCATGGGCCATGTTCACCTTATCCCATGTCTGTCTCCCAGGGAAATCTGAACATGGGTCCCTTCATCTCTGCTGTAAACCCTGTCATTAAGTAACGCATGCTAAAATCCCACCATACCCTCAGCACATGAAATATTATTGTAAATCTGCAAAACTCCTGCAATGGGTGCCTCTTTCAGGTCTCTCTCCCCAGCTTTAAATGCTACCATTGATTTTATCAAAAAAAGAGTTTATGAAACATAAAAAGTATTTTTTCCCCCAACAAAACCCTTTTGCCTTGCAGAGTAATAAGTTTATTAAATGGCAGATTACAGCAGGAAGTCTCCAGCTTTAACAATAGCTGTCTGTGTTTCCACAAGTTAATGGAAAACAAATGTTGACACTTCAGTCCTGCTTTCTGCTTTGTAAGGAAGGTGAGAGAGAACATTACTTGCAGCTGTGTAGTTAGAGGCCAGATGTGGCACAAAAAGTATCCTCACTGGGGAGAAGGTAAATGTACCATTCCTACTTTCCAGCAGGCTTTACAGCCTCTGCTGCTTTCCCATGAGAGTGGCATTTGTCCACACAGCCACTCCCCTGACAGGGAGGCCAGCTCCATGCACACTTTCCAAATTATTGAGGACACTGGGCTCTGTGCTGACATGGTCTTGGGAGCACCCCAAAGGAGCAGAAATGGGAACTGGAGGCAGAAGAAGGACACTTGGGAAGACCCCTTGACCCAGCTGGCCCTGCAAACCAGTCTATGACTCACCTGGGAGATGTTTTCAGGAAGTTGGAAGCACCTTTCCAGCCCTGTACACGGGCTGGATAGGGATGCCCATGAGACGATCTCTTTGCCAGCCAGGCCCTCTTGGTGATTTTTCCTCATGGATGGAAGCCACCTCTACCAAAAAAAAGGCTTTTTTTCCCCCACTACATTGTAAATATTGTCTGGAAAGCAGATTTTTGAGTATCCTCTGGAGATTTCTACCCAGGGCCAGCACAGCTCTGACGCTGTGGCCACAAGATAGGAGTGTGAGAGTTGCCCTCTTCCCCACCTGGCCCTGAGCATCCAGACACCCTGGGCCAGCTCAGACAGGAAGATTAGTGCCCCAAAAAGTCTTTCCTTTCTCAAGAGCACATTCCCATGTGTTTAGCTGCTTACTCGTGGCACCTGGAAAGCCTACTCTGCCCCTCTCAGTTTTGGCCCCTCCATTCAGGAAGGACACTGAGGTGCTGGAGCAGGTCCAGAGAGGGGCAACAAGACTGGTGATGGGTCTGGAACATAAGTTCTTTGAGGAGCAGCTGAGGGAGCAGGGCGTGTTTAGTCCAGAGAAGAGAAGGCTCAGGGGAGATCTTAATCACTGTCAGCAAGTACCTGAAAGGAGCCTCTTCTCCCAGGTAACCCCTGGCAGGACAAGAGCACATAGTCTTAAGCTGCAGCAGAAGTTTAGTTTGGACATTAGAAGGAATTTCTTCACAGAAATGGTGGTTAGACATTGGAAATGAGCTACCCAGGGAGTTGGTGGAGTCACTCTCCCCAAGGTGTTTAAGGAAAGACTGGAACTAGCATTTAGTGCTATGGTTTACTTGATATTGTGGTGTTCGGTTGGACTCAATGATTTCAGAGGTCTTTTCAGCCAAATTAGTTCTGTGATTCTGGACACACAGGGACAGCAACCTGGCGCAGGAACCGCCGGATAGTGAGGGGCTGGCGGCAGCCGATGCCTGGCACAGAGCCCGTCACTTTATCAAAAGGAGCTCGCCGTGCCCCGGGGGCGCTCCCCCGCCGGCCGAGCCCCGTCCCTGCGCGGCCCCTCAGGACCCGCCGGGCCGGCCACGCCCCCTCGCGTGCCGGGCGCCCGCCCTCGGAGCGCGCTGATTGGCTGCCGCCCGGTGGGGCGGGGCCGGGCGCCCTTAAGAGGCCGGCGCGGGGCCCCGCGCGGTGCGAGGCCGTGCTGCCGGACCGCTCCCATGCACTGCGCCAGGTACGGGCGCGCCGCCCCGGTGCCGCCGCCGCTCCTCCCCTCTGCCTTCCCCGCCTGCTCGGCTTCGCAGCCTCCTCGTGTGTGCGGGCGCGCCTCTGGCGCTCCCCGCCGCGGCGGTGCTGTTCCTGGGGGAAATCGGGATCCTGCGGCTCGGCTCCTGCAGCCCCCCGGCTGAGCCGGGAACGGCAGCCCCGGGCCGGCGGCGCTGCCCCTCCGCGGGGCTCTGCTGCCGCCTCTCCCGGGTCGGGACGGCGCGGCTTGGCTGCTCTTGCGGAGGGGGCGGGCTGTAGCGAGCGAGCACCGCCGGGCAGACGCCTGTGGGAGCGGGCTGTGCCCGCGGGAGGAGCAGGGGGTGCGCGGCCACCGAGCGCTGCTTCGGCCCCGTCACGGCTGCGAGCTCTGCCTGTGCAAGTGCTGCACGGCCAGCCCGCGCAAGGGCCGCCTGGCCCCCGCGGCGTGGGAAGCAGAGCGGAGGTAACCGAAGGGGTTCCATAAGGAAGGTGTAAGTAATTCTTTGGCTCTGGCTTATTTCTCCAGCGTAGAATGGCAGGAGGGAGGAATGAGTGGCGACAGACGTCCTCCTCTAGAGAGGGTAAAGCTACAGGAAGAAGTCCGGAGGCAGTCAGAGTTTGTTCTCCTTTAGAGGGGTGATGGAAAGGGATTGGCCCCTGTTCCTGCATATGGCTCCCTGCCTTGCACTTTTTGCTTCCTGGACCTTTATTTCCTGAATGAGCTCTCAAAACTGTATTCCTGCTCCCACCTCCAAAGCATCTGGAGTTCAAGATAATCCTCGTCAGCCCCAAAAGGGGAAACCTGCCTCTGGTAGAGAGCTAGGCATCAGCAGACTCTCCAGTGCAGAAAAAGTTGTCTGGGATATCAGATGAACTGGCAGTTCATAAAAGCGCAGGGCTCACACTCATAGTTGGTTATGAAAAGCTCTTGCTATAGTTTTTAGCTTGGGAAAAAGCTCCAAGTTATGCAGCTGGACATTCTATGCTTCTGCATTCTAAAACTGAATAACCAAGGCTTGCTATGAAACCTGGCTTCTCAGAAGTTACAGAAATTCAGCTGAATAAATTTCCCTGGGAAAAGATGCAATGCAGATGACACTGACCCAAGTAAGAGAAGAAGCATTGGAAGCTGCATTAATTTAAAGGAGGAAATGACCTGTAGAAAGTGTGTATGAACGAAAACTTGGCAAAACCAGGTAGAGGTGAGCAGAATGGTGTTAGCAGACAGGTGGATCTGAGGTGTCTGTTGTGCAGCTGCCCTTGAGCTGAAAGGAGGCACAGCAGACAGAGTTGGCTGGTGAGTGTGTTGGGATGTGAGCCTTGGCACATGTGCTCTGAATAAACAGATACCCTTGCTGAGTGGATGCTGTGAAAGGCTGCTCAGAGCTGCTGTGTTGGTGTTACAGGGTGGGGAGTTAAAGCACTGAATTGGAGAGTGTGGCTCTTGCTTTTTCTTGGCACGAGAGCAGCAGTCAAGTACTAGATCTGGCTGTGCATGGCTTTGGCAGCCAGAATTCTGCTGCATCACAAGGCCAGTGGTCACTGCTACTGTTGCTGCCTCATTCCTCTGGTGTGGTGGGAGCAGCTTTTGAGCCTGGCCTGCTGCCAAGCAGGATTTTTATTAAGGGAATACACTGTGTTTAAATTCAGCTGCAATACAGTTGGCTTAAGGGGGATGTGTGTGATAAATCCATCCAGCAGTTTATCCAGAGCCAGGCCAAAGAGAGTCTGCCAAAAGCATCCATTGGAAGTCAATGTAAGGGCAGGAGTGGTAGGTGCAGTGTTCTGGGAGCTGCCTGGCTGCAGAGGCATCTCCAGGGCTACATCTGGCAAAGTGCCCTTTGGAGAGATGGTGCTGCATCCCTGGAGGAATGGGCTGGGTGCTGGAGGGGAGGCTGTAGTGGAGGGGCACATGGCCTGTGCCTTCTGGGAGAAGGACTTGCTTCCAAAGCCTCAGTGAACCTTGAGTAGGTGAGTTGTGTTTGGCAGAGCCCTGTGGCTGTATGGATGTTTTCCAGGGGCTTAGCACGGACTCTGGGCTGGAGGTAAAACTGGCTGATGTGCCTCCTGAGCTGATGCTTGTTTTAAAATGGAGTAGAGGGAAGAAAGCTCCAGAGCAGTGCTGGCTAAGCCTGTGCCCTGCTGCTGCGTCAGGCTGTTGCTATCTTTACAATACTGCTTGGAGGCACTTTGGATGGAGCAGTTCTGGGGGACAGATGAGCAAAGTGTGTAGCTCAACTGAATGAGTGCTTTTTGGCCAACATCTGGGGTTTTATGAGAGATGGAGTCAGTTGTGTATGGCAGCTTGTGACAAACTGAGTTCCTATTCCTACAAAAGCTTGTGAAGCCCTGGGGTGAATCTCTCCTGGAGGGAGGAAAGCACAGCAGGGATACTGCTTAACGTAGCACTGAAATTTGATAATCTGGGGATTTTGTGAGCATTGGCAGGGTTGAGCCATGGGCTTTGCTTTGGATTGCAAATGCTCTGGAGCCTGCTATTGCTAGCCTAGTAGGACAGTGCTTGTGTGTGTGCCTTCAAAGGGTAACTCTGTCCCTGTAGCAGTTGGAAGAGCTGTTCAAGGGCACAACAGGCTCTGGTCCTGCCACTTCTGTAGTGTTTTTCTCACAGTGCCTGTAAATCACACCATGAAAGTACCTGCCTTTTAATTAAGAAGCAAGCTTATTTGGGATGGCTTGGGGGGAAGTGATATATCAACTGTCTGACAAAATTTGTATTAAAGTGCTTTTCTGGCATCAACTGACCCTTCTTCTTGTCTTCCAGAGTATTAGACTATTTCCCTCACAAGCAAGCAATGGCTGTGGACGTTGCAATGCAGCTGTACCTGTGCTCCCCACCCTTGCGAAGAGAGAAGTGTGCCTGCAAAATTGCTCCAAAGCCAAGCAAGCCACTGCGGCCCTGCATCCAGCTGAGCAGCAAGGCTGCGCTGAGTGGCCCAGAAGAGGCAGCAAACTCCTTCACACACAACAAAGCGAAGAAGAGGGTGTCGTTTGCAGATAGCAGAGGATTCGCTCTGACAATGGTGAAGGTGTTCTCAGAGTTTGAAGATCCACTAGATATTTCTTTCAACATCACAGAGCTGATAGACAACATCGTGGGTCTGACAACAGTGGAGAAGGACAGCTTTGTCCTAGATTTTATTCAGCCCTCTGTAGACTATCTGGACTTCAGAAAGCGTCTCCAGACAGACTGTGTCTGTCTGGAAAACTGTATGCTAAAGGAGAAATCTATTGTGGGAACACTGAAGGTGAAGAACCTCGCTTTTGAAAAGGTGGTGAAGATCCGGATGACGTTTGACACGTGGAAAAGCTTTGTAGATCACCCGTGCCAGTATGTCAAGGATATGTACGGAGGGTCAGATCAGGACACTTTTTCCTTTGACATCAGATTGCCTGCAGGAATTCAATCACACGAAAGGGTTGAGTTTGCCATTTCCTTTGAGTGCAATGGGAAGGTGTACTGGGACAACAACAGGGGCACAAATTACAGGATCATACGGTCAGAACTGAAGTCTGCCCAGGAAGCTGTCCGTCCCCCTCAGGCTCCTGACTTTGGCAGTGCATTTGACCGGTTTGGGAGCCCTCGGTGCTCCTATGGCCTCTTTCCTGAGTGGCCCAGTTACTCAGGCTATGAGAAGCTCGGGCCCTACTATTGACCCAAGGACAAAGGCCAGGCTGACTAACTGTTGCTGGTGTGTCTGCAGGCCTTGGGGCTAGTCTGAACACAGGTGTATGAATAGGTGGAAGAAGTATGGCTCTGTGCAGCTTAGCATAAGCCTCCCAGCAAAACCAGATGTGCTCTGCTGGCAGGGGGTTTATAGTCAGTCTGGCTCTCCACATGATCAGAGGACCAAGGACTGCTCATATCTCTTCAGCACTTCTTCTTCCTCTTCAGTAAAGAGGCTGGTGTCCAAGGAAACAATACAGTGCTTACATTGCCTGTTCAAGCTGTGTAGTGCTGGCTGCTTTGTATTGCTTGCCTAGTATTAAAAGGCTCTTTCAAAATATTTCCTAGTATTATATTGTTAGTGGGCTCTACTACAGCTGCAGGGTTCTCCTTGCAAAACCAGCCTGTGCCTGTCAGGAAATAGTGTGGTTGGATTGCTGGGGATGGAGTCCTCTCTTTGCACATATCCTTGTAGTGAGGCCCTTCCTACTGGAGGCAGAAAGCATGTTTGGGTAGTGAAAATGCAATGTGATGACAGAAGTGTGGTCCTACAGCCTGCTGTATTAGGAGATGTGCCTGTGGCAGAGGATCTGATATGCTTAGTCACTGGTTGTTATATTAGATGATCTTGAAAATCTCTCATACCATTGGTGTTACCAAAAATAGCAATTAGCTGTAGCTGTGTGGTGCTTGTAACACAGCTGTGGGTTGACATCCTTGACTGCCTTCTTCAAAACCTTCCTGTTTGTTTAATCACAAGTGATCAATGATGCTTTTTTCTCCTTGATGGACATCTGAAGTTGGCTGTGCTGGACCCTGAAAATGCATTTCATCCTCCTGTGGACTGTAAACCAGAGTTCTGTCCAGCTGGGATGGAACTCTGCTCAGGTGTTACAGGAGCTAAACACAAACAGACCCTATGGCTGTCTATGCTGTGTCCTGTACAGGAAGGTTGTGTACCTACTGTGGTGGAAGTGCCTCGACTGAGAAAGGGGTGGTATGTGCAATCCCAGCAATGCTTGGGGATGAACAGGCTTTGGAACTGATGTTGCTTTTAAGATCTGGTAATGGTTTGTTACTCTGTGCCATGGACTGCTTGGCAGATAAAGGCAGCACTGCTCGCATGTGGGAGCACCGTGGCTGTCCTGGATGAATGTGCTGGGCTTCCCTCTCTGCTGAAGGAGTATCTGCCAGTTTGACCTGCAAATGCCCAGACTTTGCATCTCTGACCATAGAATGTGGCTCACCCCACCTATGCAAAGAACTAGCCATGAGGAGAGTGAGATGTGGGGTTATCCTGACAGCACCCCTGCATGTGAGACAAATCAGATGTGAGCCATCCCTGTGATTAAAGAGGTGGCTTGTCTTCTGGATGTGTGCTGGGATTGTGAGCTTGGCAGTGCCAAACACCCTCACAGAGCTCCTTGGGTGCTAGCCTATCAGAATAACTTTATCCCTCAGCTCAAAGAGAGTGCTGAACAGTCTGCAGAAATAGAGGTCAAGGGAATGCTACTTTTTCTAGTCCATAAGCTTTACAGAATTTTGGGTGCCTCTAGTAGCCTGTGGATGTGCTGGAGAGAAGCAACAGGCTAGACTACTTAGCTTTGTTAACATAGCTTTTAATTCTGGAGACTACTGTACAAATACTTAGAAGCTGTTTTACTCTAACCTAGAAGGGATAGTGGGATCACTTGTTGGATATCAAAAGGGACAGGAGGTTGCAGGAAGAATAGCTGGCCTTCAACTGCTGCTTTTTCAAAATACAGAATCAGTATGTGTCTTCAGTGTGCCTGATCACTTAATCGAGGTGATAAATCTACTTGCCTAGCCCAGAACTCTGGGGTTTGGTTCCTCTGTTCAAATAGCTTCCCAAATCGGCCCTTAGAGCCTGCATCTGATCTCTCTGGAAGAGACTGTTGCCTAGCTTGGCTTGGTTTTAAACTTAAGGCAAGTTTGTGTGACACTGATACTTTTTATTTATTTAGCGTATGGTGTTGATGTTGTAAGACACTAACTGTAGGAAAGTCGTGTTCTCCTGGCACCTTCTTATTCCCATGGAGAGCTATTTGTGAGCCAGAACAAGGCATGTGGGTCTGGGGTGCTGTGGATGGTGGTATTTCCTTATGGGCTTGTTTTCAGACTGTGCCTTGAGTGTGCTTAGGGAGGAACATGGAAGATAAGCTAGAAGAGCAGTGCCATAAGTAAAAGGAACTAGGTTGGGAACTGACTATTTGATCAATAGCAGTTTAAAAATACTACTTGTGGCCTTTCCCCTTTTCCCTTTTTCCATTGCCAATGTGAACATAGAAGTGAGGGGGTTGCTCTCCTTGCTCTATGCCTGGAAGTGCCTTGTAGGATGTTTTGCATGTTTGTTTTTAAAAGATATTTTTGTACACAACATTCAAGTGGAAAATGCACTTTATAATTGCTATGTAATGACTCTTTTAAAAATATGGCTGTTTTTATCTGATAGTTAAAATAAAGGTGGAACAAAATGTTGGCTGCGTATCTTATTTAAGCACCCATGGCGATGGGGAGGTGGTTTGGACACGGGTCCAGCTTCCTGCAACTGGCCATTGGGAGGGAGGAGCACACATCCACCCTGAATTCAGCTGCCCGAAACAGGAAAGAGCTGCCTATTGCTGCTGCCTTCCTGCCAACACAAATGCTTCCATTGCCTCTGCAGCCCTGGGATGGGAGGAGCCCCGATCCTTTGCTCTGCTCCTAGGTTTTCCCACTAATCACTGTGTTCCCGAAGTACTCTTTGCTCTTCCCCTGCTTGCAGTGCTAGGAGCAGCCTTTTCGGGTTTCTCTGCTTTTGTTTGGAGTCAATCTCCGTTCTCCCTCTTCTCCCCTTCCCCCACCTCGGCTTTATCTGGGATCAGTGCTTTACTCTGTCTGTGTACTGGGCTGTGATGATGCTGGGAGAGGTGTTGCAGAAGAGCCGGGGGCAGACTCTTTTCTAATACCAGGACCAAGTGAAAGTTAGACCCTTCATAATGTCCAAGTTGTCACTACAATAAGAAGCACTAACAGGAAACATGCCCCTCTGCAGAAAGGGAACAGCTGGTGTAAATGCCAGCCAGGACCAGTTTTGGCATTTGACCTGGCTTTCACCACAAAGATTGAGCCTTGGTGATGCTCTGAAGGTGTTGTATTTCAATCAGCTACTGAGCTGGGTGGGATTTGCTGCTTACAGATAAGGTAAGATGGAAAGGTGTGGGGGAAGGGGAGGAAGATTTGTTTGTCTTGGTGTGTGCTGGTTTGAGCAGCTCTGTGGGCAGTGCTTCCCATCTTACTGCAAAGCCTTGCAGAGGGTGAGCTTGGCCTTTGCTCTATACAGTGATAAAAATGATCACCTTCTGACTGTGGCTCTTTCCAAGTCTCGCTGTCATAAGATTACTTTTTTAACAACTGTGGTTCTTTTAATCAAACATACAACACAGGGCTCTTTTAAAAGGTAATTGGATTGTTTTTCTGGCTGCATAAAAGAAAAAAAATTAAAAGGTATTTGTTTCCCTGCCTCAGGTGCTTGGGTTGGTTTGGCCAGGGCTGTTTTCACATCTGAATGCTGGCCTGAGCTCATGAATGAGAAAACTGCAGCCAGACATTTCCTGTAACAGCTTTGTGGTTGAAAACCCCATGTGAGGACAGTTTCAGTTTAGGATATAAGGGAAGCCCAAGCCATCTAGGGTAGCTGATGAGGTGGTGCAACATTAGAAGGGCCAAGAGAGCTCAGGTCTGGGGTTTCTCCCTAATGCCCAGGTGTTATATGCTAGATGATACAGATATTGTAATTGCTGCATTTATAAAGCCCTTAGTGGCAGGTGTGATTGTGTACTTGCTGGTTATTATACAAAGATTTTTTTAGCATACTCATGCCATTGCACCCCCTCCCACAACCCGTTTTCTCTCCGTATCCTGAGAGATTTTGATGCCATCTTTGGGTAGAGATAATTAAGCTGTGGTATCATGTTGATCTTGGATGTACTTGGAGGTTTGGGTTTCCAAAGTTTGTGTTCTGGGGACAGTTTGGCTAAGGAGAGGAGGGCAAATACTCCCCTGCTCCATGTCTACCTCCACTAGCCTGGGGATGCTGTCCTACAGGGGGGCAGCTGTGCTGAACCACTGCTGTCACAGCAGCCTCTAGGGCATACTGGATTGCAGGTCCTGGGTTCAGTGACAAAGGTAGGATGTAGGCTCCCTGCACTTCCCTCCTGGCAGAGCAGAGTCCAAAATGTATGAGCACCCCACATTCTTGCTTCAGATATTTGCCAGGGAACCCATGTGGGGATGCTCTGGGGGAAAACTGCCCAGAATGAGATAATATGCAGAGGGACATGTCTCTTCCAAATCATGGGAGTGTGTGTCCAGCTAGTACTTTGCTGCTAGACCAAACTTTTCCTTGGTTTTAAATGTAGCTCTTAGAGGCACTTGCAGTGGAGAGTGACCTGTGGAAATGCGTCTGCCTTGGAACCAGAGGGCAGCATAAGAGGGGAGAAAGCTAGAGTACGTAATTTCCCAGCAGCAGTCAATGATTCTTCAGTTTTCTCTCCACGAAGCAGCAGCAAATTAGTCTCTCTAAGAGACTGGGTCTTTGGGAGAAAGTCTCTTGACCGCAAGGCAAGGGATAAATGGGATCAGCATGTTTCACCATGTCCCCTGGAGTTCCATGCTGCTTTGTAGTGTCTCCCTTGCTTGGGCACTGCCCTTTTCTCTCTTACACACCAGGATGCTGTTTCCGGTGTAACCATCACCAGACTCAAGCATCAGCTTGATTTCACAAGCTTGTGTGTGGTCACAGGGGGCAGGAAGGGCACTTGTGTGTGGTGGGAGGAGGCTGTGCTGAGGACGCAGCTCTCAGCAGCACCAAGAGCACCCTGTACCCCTGGGAGCAGAGTTTTGCCAAAAAGCCAGCAGCATGGGGCTGGGTTGTGATGCTCCCAAACTCCTCTGGTGTTTCCACAGACTTGTTCCTATTGGGCAGTTCAGCTGGCTGTAAACTATTGCAATAACCCATATTTATGTCCTTGGGTTTTTTTTTTTTTTGATGGAACTAAGCTTCAAACCAGCTGCTCTGGCCCAGCAAGGTTCTGCTGCTCTGCAGCCAGAGAAGCTGCCTAGCCTGTATTTATCCTCCCCCTTGGAGGGGTACCCTGCCAAACAGTTAGCTGTCTTTAAAGACTGGTTATTGACATTTACACAAGGCTTAAAGAAAGAAAAAGGGTGTCTTTGTGGAAAAATAATTGCAGCTGGCCTGTTCCTTTGGCACAGATAAGTCAGGCTAGGCACCAGTTTAAGTACTTTGGCTCCTGGAATGGGATCTGGGCAAGCCCTCCCAGCCGATGCGTTAGTCACGGATCTCTTCTCTGCTCTGATACCGCTGTGCAGTCTCAGGAAGAGGGAAGGCTCAAACTCCATAACTCAGGAGAAATTTGTTTAAAGGGCATAAGAAAAGGGTGAAACATGCATAAATGCTTTTATAGCTTCCACTATTTCTGGCGTGGGAATCTTGTTGAGACCATGGTGATGTCATCTACCTAGTGAATCCTTGACAGGCTCAAGTGGGAGGAGGTCTCTGATATGTCTGCTCCAAGCAAAACCACTCTCACAGCTAACTGCAGTCACTCAAGGCCTCATCCATGTGGATGAACTCAATGATGGAGATGCCACCACATCTCTGTGCCCTGTCCCAGGGCTGCACTGCTCTCCTAGGGGAAAAGTCATGGTCCTCAGGAATCAAAGGACTCTGCACAATGTTGTAGTCTTGACAAAACACCTGGTTTATTCCAGCTCCTGATCAGATTCAGGCAAGTCCTAATATGTGTAGTTTGGAGCAAGGGAGCAGCTATTATATGCATACAGCAAGATGCTTGCCATCCTCCAAGGCATCCTGCAGTAAAAGGTAGAGCCATATTCCCAATACAGTTTCTGGAAAACCCCATTGTCAAGAGTCAAAGGCCTAAACTGACCTACAGCCCACCTTCCAATCTAAGCAAAACAGAGTCCTGTTTCCCTCCCAACTCTCAATATTCAGCAGTTGGGAACTCATGATCTCCTACCCCTGCTTCCCATCATTATGGCCTTTGCCAGAACAAAACTGGAGCATCAGCAGCAGAAGTGTAACTCCTCAGTGTTTGTGTGGTGACACTCCAGTGCTATGGAGACAGCCACTTTCATAGGAAGAAATATAATAGCACTCTCCAGTCCACTGAGGGTTTTACAACCATTCCCCTTTCACATGGTGTTCCCTTGGACATCTGGCAGGTGTTGCTTCTCCTGCATTTCCCTACTTGCTGTGAGTTATTGGCATCTGAGTGGCCATCAGAAATGCAGTGTTTCTTTATCTATGAGCTTGGCAGAATGTGTCCTTGATGGTGTTGCAGGCCAGGCTTCAGGGTAGCTATAGGTGATGTGGCACCTTCCACACCTCATGCCACAGCACACTTGGTCACTGGGCTAAGAGACATTGGAATAGGTCTCCCTCTTGGGCTGAGGAATGTCACAGTCCAGCTCCATTTTCTCCAAGAAGCTGTCTTTGAGCAGAACAAGTCACAAAAGGAGGCAAGCTAAAACCAAATAAATCTACCAAACCCTCTGCTTCTCCACAGTGGCTTCGGCAGAAGAGTTTCACTTCAGAGACCAGAACAATTGTCTCTTGAATGCTTTATAGCCATGCAAGCAATCATAGCAGACACACAATAAGTTTTAAGTTGGTGGTCAACAAGATCTCTTAGACAACCAATGAATCTGCACACAAATCTTTCAATTCTAAATGCCCTGCAATAACAGCCCAGTGCTGATAAACAGCGAGCCATAAAGCCAGCAGGGATGCACTCCTGGGTGTTAATAGCAGGATGACTGAGCATTTTAGTAATTTTTCCTTTTTCTTTCTTTTTTTTTTTTTTTTTTACAGCACAGCAGTGCAACAGCAAGACAAGTTACAACAAACACTCAGAAATAATGCCTGGTCTAGTAGACATCCACAGGTGAATGATCCAGGCTGCAGGCCTCTACTGGAGTGGACAAGGTGGTCTCACAATGTAGGGCTGGGGACAAGCCCCTCATGCTGGGTTACACAACCTGGCATCAGAAACACTCACTGCTCTTGCTTTCTGTGTGCTGGAAGGGCTAAATCTATCAAAGCTGCAGCTGGAGACAGCTTGGGAAAATCCTGCATTACATTTGAATGTCTGGGATGAAAAAGTGCCCGTATACTTGTACATCATGCCAAGCTGAGCCAGCAGAGGGTCTCAGGTTTCTTCTGTCTCTATACAATTAAGGTCACACTCAGCATTAAAGCACTGCTCAGATCCCCAGACTTTGCAGCTGCACTGCCACACTGAAGAAGGTGCAGCTCCTTTGAACACCTCTAAGCCACCCATCAGCTTGAGCCATGCTTTTCAAGGGACTGGGAATTGGCTGCAGGTCATTCCTGACGGATCCCCTTGGTCTTCTGTATCTCAGTGGTCCCTTTGCTGAGCACAGAACACACAGTTACTCATCTCTTCTTGCCATCAGCCAGCTCCCTACAGCAACCCCCCCCCTCCCCGCTCCCCCCCACCTCCCCGGCAGTGATGACAAGCATCTTCCCCCATCCTGGGTAGAAAGATCAAGGGAGAAAGACAATTAACAAAATGAGAACTCTGCCAGAGTCTGGAAAAAGCACCCATCTGTCAGGATCTCGCAGCTCCACCCTCAGGGAATCTGCATTTCTGACACTCATTCTGCCTGCTTGAGGGAATACCCTCCTAGAATCAGCTTCAGGCAGAGAGACTTGTGAGCCAGTTCTGTACAACTTGGTCTAAGTAAGGGTCCTCCCAGCTCTGTCTCCAGCCAAACAAAAGCAAAGGCTCTTTTCTTCTCAAATATACAGGAGGTCATGAGCAAACCTGCAGCTATATTTTCAGCTCTGATGTTGCTTTTCAGCTTTGCTGCTTGTGTTTGTGCTTGGCTGCTCCCTCCTCTCCAAATTCCAGAGGTGGGTTCGTTTCCTTAACAAAGAAGGAAGAAATTTGGATATGGTCTGACAGGAAAAGATCAGATGCACCTTGCACCAGAGGAGCACTGAGAACAGCTAGAATCATCAAACCCATCTGAGCTTGAATTAGTAGCCAAATTTTTCAAAGGTGCAGGTGACCTATCAAGAGGAGTGGGTGAGCAGTCACCAAGGTGGGTTCCCAGCTACAGTATAGACCCTGAGAACAGAAAATTTTGAATCCTGGAGACATCTCTGTAGCTCAAACTTTTCCATTGATTGGAGAGAATGATTTCTTCTCTGGTATGGAGAAGCTCTGCAGCCCAGCAGACCAAGCTGTAAATAGATTCCCCAGGGAACCAGACCACTCCAAACTGGTGCAGTTTTTGAACTGTAGGGATGAATCATCCAAATAATTTTCTTCAGGCTATACAGGGAGGAAATGTCACTAACCATTGAGATTGAAAATTGAGACCATATGCTTCTAGGATGTTTTTTGAAAGGAGTATCCTTGAGAAAGCTATTTGAGTGACTTCAGGGCTGGTTCCCAGGTCAGACCCCAGCAGAGCAGTCCCTCTTCTTCTGGTGCCAGGGACTCTCTCTTGACTCTGGTTATTATTTTCACTGCAGCCAGTATCTGCACCACCTAGTGAAAGGCTGCAAGTCCTTCAAGGCCAAGACAGAGCTTGTGCTTTGTTTGTTTGGAAAAAAAAAAAATGTATGCCAGAAAAAACCAGATGCCTGAGAACTGCCTCTGGCATCTCCTATCTGTGCATGAACGCAACTCCTCCACAGCAGCAGCAGCCTCTCCTTCTACATAGCAGGTGTTGTCTGGACCAGAGCCATAGGAACAGGATCTATTTTCTGTTGAGCATGCAAAGGAGAGATGGCTGCCTGGCACAGCCTTGTATTTCAACAGCTGATCTGATAACCCAGAGGTGCTGGTCTCTGTTCTCTGTGCTTCATTCCCTGAAGAAGCAGGGTCATCATTACTTTTTCTTTCCATGAGGAAGCTCTTGGATATAACCTGGCACCTCAAAGGGTTTTGTTTTTTCACTGTGCAATTAGGAATTTGGGGTTATTTCACATTCTGAAAGGTGGCATTTTGCCCCTCTTGGGAGGCCTGTCCCTCATCATGCAGCTCTCCATGTACCATTAATGCAGCCACATGTGCCTGTGCCAGAGCCTCCCCAATGCTTTGACCTGGTTACCCCACCCTGATCAACCTTGGCTACAGCACCCACATTTCCAAAGGATATGCACCAATGGCTGGGAATCTGGGAGAACTCAAAGTGAGCCCTAATAAGGCAAAGCAGCTAGTTATTTCTAAGCTGCTATTTCTACTGCAAGAAGCCCTGGAGCAGCAAAACTGCTCACTTCATGTATGTTCATTAGCAGCATGGATAAGAGCAGCATTGATTGCAGGCTATAATTAGATCTCTGGGGCCTTTTTGGACTGGCTTTCTCTGGCATTGTACTACTTTGAAAAGACTTCCAATTTCTTTTCTGAATGGTTGGGATGGCATTTCCCTATTCAGCAGATTTGGGACCGTTTCTGTTTTCTCCATTGTGGCTCACAGAGAGCTCCCAACTTGGTGCCACAAGCCCCACACCACAGAATTAGCAAAAGCTCCATTGTTTGACCACTCCTGGTCCCTTGAGTTGTAGACTTGGCCAGACTGCAGCTCTCTTCTTAGAACTGCATGGCCAAGCTGCCAGGCAGCCCTCCCTGCTTTGCTTAGCTTGCCCAGATGTAGTTTTGTGAGGACCTTCTTCTAGCAATGACTCTGATTCTCCTGGAATCATTTTCTTAGCGTGTTCTGTGCAGCCAGCCTAGAGCATTCCCACAGGAAATGGGAACTGCTAAGCCAGCACTAGGCACGTACTCGGGGAATGGCGGCCTACATGGAAATTATTACTCCTCTCTTGGAATGCTGGAAAACAGCCTCAGCATCCACTCTGAAAAACAGGGGAAGAGTCAATGGAAATATGAAGGGCTGGAGTTGAGATATCAGCAGTTCACGGGGCAAACGGGACCCAAGGTTGTCTCTGCTTGTGGCTTCCCCTCCAAGTGCTGGTGTGCAACCATTAAACCCCGCCCTGTGGTGGGCATCTTTCTTTGCCATGTTCACAGATCCTTCCTGTACCTTCTCGTGTGCTGCCCACTCAGCAGCTGGCAGGCAGGGGCAGAGGTACTGGCAGCCCATCTGGGATTACGAAGCCAGAGGCAAACATGCACACATGCACACGCCAGACCTTGGCTGACCTATGTGCTGAAGGAGGGTATCTGAGGAAGGAAGCTTTTACCTCTGGTTTTGAACCCAATACATCTGGTCCAGGTAGCTGCAGGACTGCAGATTGAGATGCAAATTGACATCTGGGTGGCAGCCCAGTGAGACAAGAGGCCAAGAACTGTCAGCCTTTGGAATAAAAAAAGGCACAAAGATGGGTGATGCCAGCCAGGTGAATGGACACTCAGAGACACAGCGGGAGCCCAGAATTGCTGACCTTTTTGATAATAAAGGAGATGGAGAGGGGTGATGCCAGCAGAGAGGGGGCTAGGAGCAGGGACTCTGAGGAAGAGCAACACTTGCATGAGAGTAGATTTTGAGGGTATAAAAGCCCAGGGATTCCATTGCTGGGGGTCCTTCTCAGAGGCACCGGCTCCAGGAGTTTCTGTGTTACTGTGCCATGAGTTATGGAACAAGACATCTGAGACTCTGCTTTGGGAAACCTGGGATCAAGCCAGGAAGGAAACCTGGTCTGACTGCGTGTGAGTGGGTTGTGCAGGGAGTCACAGGGGGCACCTGTTGGGTCACTGGAGCCACCCACTGTGAAAGGGCTTCAGTCCCAGCAGTCTGGCCTTGGGAGTGTGACTCTTGAGAGTCTCCTCTGAATGGTCAGGCTGGGAACCTTCCTTAACACCCAAGGCCAAACCAACTGAGATTAAAGCATATTTTTGAGTGGCACTCTCTTTGAGGACAGAAATTCACCCAGGACTAAAGGTTTTGGAGATGAGCCTCTTTAGTCTTCCTGCCTTGTCATTGGAGACTTGTTGACCTCATGCTGATGTGTGACCTGAACCAGAAATGAGTGCCTGCCTCTTCACGAAGCAGTACAAACTCTGACCCACCCAATACAAGTTAACTGTGCTATTTTCTGCAATGTCAACATGAATTTTATCTATTGTTTATCCTTCAAAGCTATGAAAATATTTTGAAATAAGTTTATCTTTATGCCATAGCCTCCCCTTCCTTTCTCTCTCTAGTCCCTGATCTTAAACTGCCATTCTACCAGTTTAAAGCTAAAGCAGTTTAATGTTAAAGCTCTGCTCTAACAAATGACTTTGTGAAACTATTTGCTTACGTTTTAAATTTGTTCTCTGTGTGAGATCTAAGCCAGATCTGCTGAGGTTAGTGGCTCTCACAGGGGTTTATTGCCTGTTACTCCTCTGAACCCAGGAAGAACCAGTCCAGCAAAAGGAGAATGTGTTTTATCCTGGTGTTTTTTAAATTACCTGTATCAGCTGTTCACGTGCAAACCACAGTGTCTAGTCACAAGGTCATCATTGGTAGAACTTGGCTGGACCTGAGAAACTTTATGCAAAGGGTGCAAGGGGTGAAAAAGAAATTCTAAGCCTGAGCCTCAGAGTCCAGCACAGGTTCTGACCCAGTTCATGCTGATTAGGAGCCAAAACTTTAACGAGCAGAGACAGAGCCTCCCTCTGCTAAGACAAGCACAGGTTTTCGGCAAATCGATCTGGCAGGAGGAAGGGATGGCCACATCCATTTTGTTCCAAGGCATTTGACAAGGCAATGCTTAGTTTGCACTGCAGCCAAAGTCCATTAGTTTAGCAACAAAAAAGCCGTCAGCACCAGACTTTCTAATGTAACCTGATAGCACTATTTAGTGTCTCCTGTGTCAATTATTAACAGAATTCCACCCAATGCCTTATCACTGGGATGCTGGAAAAATTTACTTCCAAAGGCAGGTTTTATATGCTTTGCCTAACCTAGATTTTATACTTAACCCCAATACCTTAGCCTTATTTACGCTTTTAAATTGTCAAGCATGATGTGGCTTACTGCCCTTCCATGAAAAGTCGAACGAGGGGAAGAAGGTCAGTGCTCTGTGTCTGTCAGAAGAGAACAGGCTGAAGAGGAGGCAGAGAGGGCAGTTCTATTTTCTGTTGGTGTAGTTTGCACTGAAAATGCACGCACCTGAAAAGAAATTGAATGTTTAAAGGACACTTAGACAGGGACATGTTTCCAAGGTAAAAACAAATCCTTTTCTGGCCATACAGTAACTCAGGTTGTCTCTCTCATTCCCAGGCCACTCTCTCATACCATAAGACCACTCCTGCTCTCCTCTCCCTGCCTTGGTTTCTCTGTGGAAACCAACTGCTGCTAAGGAAGCACATTATACCCTCCTCACTTCTACTGGGGCAAGCCATGCCCTAGGCTGCTCCTGAGATGTCCACAGCTAAGTGGTACCCAAACATCTGGGTGCTCCTGCTGCCATGCCGGCTGAGCAGCCAGCCATGCCCTGACGTGAGAAACGTGACAGCCATGCTGCTCAAGGGCCTGGCTTCTCACCCAATAATTGGCTTGAAGAAGGAGAAAAAATTGTTTGCAAGAGTATCATGGAGAGACATCAGCACAGGGTTATTAATAACAGGCAAGACATAACCTGCAGGCCACATGTCACAGGGCTGTGGTGAGGCCATCGTGTGGAATGTGCAACTCAAAGTGCCTTCATGGAGAGGCAAACCCAACCCTTGCTCCTGTGGACCTGCACCTGCTCAACCTTTACACTGAATATCCTGGTGCTTTGTGATGTTGTTGGGCTGCCTCACCCCTGTATCTGCTAACTGTTGGGGAAGTCCCTGTATCCTCAGGACTGCAGATCCAGGTGCTTTTTCCTCAAAATATACTGTATTTATTTGTGGCACCTCAAGAATTTTCCTTTCCCTGTTTTCTGGCCAGCTTCCTAATTTTTCCAGGGCAACTTAGGTTATTATTTCACACCATATTCAAAGTCCTAAGAAGTTACCTGAGGTGAGTGTGCTCACTTGCCATTGAGATATGCCATCTCAAACTCCCCTTTACAGAGCCCTCATCCTTGCACAGAGACCACAGCTTTCTTTCTGTGAGATCTGCTATCCAGCACCTCACATCTCTGGTGATATTATACCATTCCTCATAAAGCATTCCCCCATGGAGTTCAAGTGTCTCCCTTTACTGCCAGCACTATGGTGGCTCTCACTTTACAGCAGGGAAAACAGATTTCTTAATTTCATTCACTTCATAGAACTGGAATTTTTTCACAGTGTTTTCAAACTACCCTTCTTCCCAGATTTCACCATGACCAGGAAAGGGAGGAAGATGCTACCATAATTTCATTTACTTGGAGAAGTGTTTGGCATGCAGCTAAAAAGCAGAACGTGGCACAATTAAACAAGTACAGGGTATATCTAAGGCCAGACTGCCTACAGGACCAAACAAATCTGCCTAGACAGACAGCCTCTTACTTTCCATGGGGTTGCTCCCAGGGAAGGCCCAACTGCCCTTGTGGAAATCATCTTCCAGAACAGCTTCCCATACTGGGGACAGCCTCAGGGGTGACTCCATCCACAAATCCACCCTGATGAGACAAAATGCCCAAGCACAGGGGCCCAGCCCAACATCAACTCCTTTATGTAGAGGACATGGAAAGGGGCCAGTGATCTGGGAGGGACAGGCAGTCATGCTGAGGGACAGAAAAGAGAGCCTAGGAGAGGCCAGAGAAGGCTGATAAGGAAAGGATTCTCCTTGATGGCTTTGCTCTCCCCTCATGCCATCTCCAATGTACAATCACCAGGAGAGCAGTGGTGGGTTGGTGAGAGGGTGTTCTTGTGGGCTGGTGGAGGAGGGAGGAGGAAGGAGCCCCAAGGCCAAGAAGGTGGGTAGAGATGGCCCAGCACTACAGAATGGGAATTATGGGAGACTAAGGCTGAAGGAAATGGCAGTGAGAGGCCTTTTCTGTTTCCACTGTGTGCCTTCACAAGTCATAGGAAGGACAGCAGAGTTCTCCAGGTTCACCAAGGCCATCCTACTCCACCACAGTGCTCCACATTAGAGGAGAGTGAGGAACTAGTGAGAGGTTACTCCTTTCCCCAAGACACAGCAGCAACCACAGACAAGGATGCCTCAAGGTGAGGCAAGCTGCACATTTCTCACCTAACCAGCAAGCAACACTGTCCATCAGATTCCCCCAAGGAAAGGAGGAGAAAAATGTGTGTCACGCCCTGACCAGAACCAGCCAGCAGCTCTCAGTCACACCAGCTGTCATAGAACTGCAAAGTAACCCTGGGGCTTAGCTGAGCCAAACCCTGTTGCGCCAAAATTATTTTAGTAAAGCATGTGTAACTCTAAGTCAGAAGGTCCATGGGAAACACCCAGTGAGAGATGTAAAGTTTCCCTAAAGTTGCTTGTAAGGTGGGTTAAGAAGTCTTTCCACAGGTGGCCATGAACAGCCATCTAAACACAGGGTAGCAGAATCAGCTGTGGTTTTGCTGGAGCCAGCTTTTGCCTTTTTGGAGAAAAAAATTCTCCCAATGAACTAAGTCACTTAGGACCAGAGTTTTAATGAAAACAGTCTGGGCCAGGGAATGGGTTGGTTAAGAGGAAAATTAAGATGTTTAAAATGCCAAACATCAAGTGTTTGAAAACTGCATGATGAAACATGTGGAGAAATACAACCTAAAGTATCCCCTGAGCCTTGATTCACATTGTCTTTGACCTTCCATCCTGGTTTGGGGTGAGGAAAGAATACAAATATTGCTATTTTTGTGGCACAAACCGCTCCCCACAAGGGTGTTTGAATTCACCATGAGAGAGGCCTGAAGGCTTGTAGGGAGCAGTGTCTGCCTATGGCATAGCTGTGACTTTCTTCCCACTGAACCAAACCCAGGCACTGAACTTAGGCCCTTCATTCACTCTTCAGGGAATTTTTTAACCAAAAAGAAAGATTAGCATAGAAAAAATATTTCTGTGGGTACTGCATTGGAGTCTGGGGCTTCCTTGGCTCATAGTGTTGGCAGAGCAAACCCTGGACTTCAAAGTTGGACCCATGCCTTGGAGTCTTTAAAATCCCATTGGAACTCAGGCCCTGCTTTCTGGAAAGGCTCCGTGCCAGGCTCTGAGCCTGCTGCTTCTTACCCTGGGTAGGGTTATTAATGCTTGTTGGCTCCAAACCTTTTCCCTGGTGAGAACAGTCATATTTTCCCCAGCTGCTGCAAGTTTCCTTTCCTCAGTTAACCCTCACACCAGAGACAGCTGTGGACTCACAGGATACCTGTCCTCTCCCTCGGTGTGACTCCCCCAGAGGGAGATGGGGAGAAGACAGCCCTCCTTCTCACTGCTCCATGGCACAGGGTGACATGAGCATGTGCCAGTATTCCTCTCTCTGAGATAAAATAAACAGAGCCCATTGCAGACACCGAATGTGTATCCAGCCATCCCACCATTCTCCTGGCCCCAGCAGTGTCAGATCAGTGGTGCTGTTAAAGCACTGAAACCACTGTTTTACATGGAAGTAACTAGCAGAGATCCACAGGCCTTCACCATGAGAACTGACCCCAAGAATTCTGGCAGCTATCAGGGCTGGGATGCAAAGATGGGAGAAGCCTGGAAAGGTAAGGGAGGTGAGGTTTCCCAAGAGGCAAGGAAGAAATGGCATCTTTCTTCAGTGAGTTCATGAGGTTGAGGTGGCAGCCTGCAAAGACGGGCAAGGACACGCAGTGCTGGACCTTGGTGTGAAGGATCTGTTCCATGACCTTGCCAGGCACAGGGGTGAGGTGCTCAGTAATTCCCAGGGTGCTCCTTTCTGCCCTTTCTAAAGATGGGTGCAGTGTTCCCCTTTTCCCGTCCCCTTGAGCTGCCTGCTGTGACTCGTGGCAGGCAGACCGAGGGGTCCGTGCTGCTCTCAGCAGCCTTTGCACAAATGGTTTAATGCAGACAGAACGAAGGTCAGACAGATAAGAGGGAAGCCTGGATGCTGCCCAAGACCACTAAGGAGCAGTCTGACTGGGAAAGACCAGCCCTGCAAAGCTCTAAGGCCCAGCACTGCTTCTCTGGGGTTGCTCTTGCAGCAAGAGATGTGTGACAGTCTCCCAGCCCAGCTCACGCTGATGCACCTGAACGTGACTGCAGAGGAATGCTGCGAATGAAAGGCATTCATAAGACACAAAGGCTATGGCAGAGATTTTGGTGATGATCACCACCTTTTAAGCCTGTTTGCAATGTTTACAGATTTGGCATTGTCCCCATGAAGTCATCTAATTAGCCTGTGCTGGAGTGAGAATCTCACCATCTTCCATATAGGGAATCAAACCCCATGTCACTCACTCCCTGCCCCCCTGCCCCTGTGTTTCTAAATCCTGTTTAAAAACAAGATGTTTCTGAGTTCAGACTCCCTTAGTGAAAGCCATATGAACTGTTGCTATCCAAAACTGTTTGAATTGTGTACTGAAAGACTAAAACTGGAATCAGAAAGCCAGTCACCTCAGGAGTGGTAAAAATGGCTGCAAAATTACTCCCTCTTCATTTCTGTTGCTTTCTTAACTAGTACCTGCCAAAGGAGACAAATGCTTTTTAATTATTAATTCCTCAGAGCTGCTAAGTAGACTAATACCAAGCTAGCTGAAGTCTGACATATCTGCTTTTTAAAATATGTTTTTAAATATGCACACTACATTTCCTTCAAGAAACATCTTTGCTGTGCAAAAGAGCAAAAGCCAGCAGTCTGTGTTTAATTGAGTCCCTCTATTTCTGGCTTGTGTGCACATTAGAAGACTGACAGAAGTATGCAAACATGGGAACAGGGCCAGCTTTTGCAAAGTTAATGAGGAAAAAAACCAACAGTCACTGCTTCCGCAGAAGCGCTGCCTCCCATGAACTGATACTTACACAACCAACAAAGAGAGGAGAGAAGCACGCAGCATGGCCTCTTGTGCTGAGCTCTCCTTCCCTTCTCCCTCCAGCAGCACAGGGACATTGGCTCTGGGTAGTCTTTTAGCCCATGATACTGTGAAATGGCTTCTTCAACTCTCCTGTAGTCTGTCAGTCAGATCTGCCTTGGGCAAACATTGCTCCTGGGAAGGTCAGAAATCTGCAGGAAGGTGAGAACTGCTGCAGTAGGCTGTCAGTTTGCTGTAGCAGAAAACAGCTATGAAACTTCTCTTCCAAGCAAACGTCAAGGCTGAGCAAATCAGTAGTGGCAATTCTTCTCCAGGGACATCACACTCCATGAGACTTGGTGGAGGACCACTGGTGGTGAGAGATTCCCTGTTGTTCTGGCTCCTGAGAGTAGAAAAGCCAGACTGGAAGTGCAGAGATCAAGGATGTTTGTGTTACTCCAAACACAAACACTTGACACGTGGCAAATCCGATGGCCCATTACAACAGTTTTCAGCCCTTTCCCAGGAAGAGGGCAGGGGAGGAAGTCTCAGTGCCAAATCTGAGATGACATGACCAAGTGCCAAAGCCTCACAGTGACTAGGGGTGAGAGCAGGCTATCAACTCCACAGGCAGGCATAGCAGTGTGGGACACAGCTGGGCTGCTTGGCCAGGCCCTTGTCCACCACAAGGCACCAGGGCTGCACAGGAGATCCCCAAGGAGGAGTCACTGTGCAGCTGACAGTGGGTCCAAGCTGTAAAACCAATGATTTGCCTCTGGCAGAATAAATGTTCTCCACTCTCAGCTCTGAGCTCTTGAGCAAGGAGACCTTGCTGTGTTTGCCCACTCAGAGACTTTTCTATGTTGCTGTGAGGGTGAGCTAAGGACAAACCACCTTGCAGTCAAACACATGGCTATGAGCTCACCATGTAAAGCAGAATTCAGTATAAGCACAGTCTACCAGCAACTGGAAGGCCTTTTCGAGCAGAAAAAGGCTCTCAAAAGCATTCAAAAACGTCCAGAGCCCTACAGCCTTGTGTGGCAACACCAAGAAAAGAAATTCCAAAGACAAGATTTACTACTGGACAAACACAGACAAGGAACTGGCCCTGAATTTCTTAACAACTCTGAAAGTCAAAGCTCCTTCTCAGATGCTGTTTTCTCATGCACAGTCTTAAACAGAGAGTTTTCAGCAGTACAAGCAGAAACTATTGCAGCTGGCTTAAGCGATTGCCAGCATGGTGAAAATGCCTACAGTGGGACAAGGATCCAGTGGGATCTATTTTCTGGAGGCTGCTGACCTCAGATATATCAGTGCTTTTCATCTCCCACTGCTAGCTGTGCTTGCCTCTCCGTGAAAGATTGCCTGAACTTACTTGGCCAACATTTTGCTCCAGTGACATCTGGAAAAAAGAGCGCCTGAATAAGCAATGACCTTTTTCAAGGTGAGACCTTCATTGCCACGTGACATTTCCAGTTATTTGACATCTTGAGCAACACAAAATGCATTAATTTATCCTCAGATGATTCTTACAAAGTAAACAAACCAGAACAGAATGCTGCTACAAAATTGCTACATCACAGGGGACTGCAAATATATGAAAATTGAAATAAAGTGTAAAGTAAACATGATTTCAATACTTTCTCGTATTTTCCTTGCTAGAGACCAGAAGTCTTTCTGTATAGCAATAAAGCAAGAATTCTCTGTTTCAGTAGTCAATAGACAAATCACGAACCTGTCATATCAAACATTAGCAAGTTTAAAAAAATAACCTAGGGCTGGGGGGGGGGGGAAAGCAGAAGCAACTTGTTAAAAAATGCTGGTGCTTCCTTAGGAATTTCAGGAAAGGCTCAAACTTGAAATTGGCCTGAGCATTTGAAGTGATGCTTATGTCTATATGTACGTTCCTGCTCTTTCTGGAGAATTGGCTACTAGCA
Organism: Chloebia gouldiae; assembly: GCA_003676055.1. Classification (NCBI taxonomy): domain Eukaryota; kingdom Metazoa; phylum Chordata; class Aves; order Passeriformes; family Passeridae; genus Chloebia; species Chloebia gouldiae. The sequence continues at coordinate 5,378,347 of QUSF01000005.1, read as the reverse complement.
CTTCCATGGCTTGGAAGCCATTGGTCCTGCTCACCTCCAAGTCCTTGTTGTTTGACCTTGGAAATGTACTTGGAGTCATCTTGGACACCTAAGACAGGGCCAGATATAGGCAGTGAACAAAACGATGAAGTTCCATGTCCTGCCTTGACTCTTTCCTCAGTCCTTCCTCTCTCTGACCACAATCAGACCCTTCCTGCCTGACAGGACACTTCTCCCAGTGTCAAGAGGTCAGAAGTAGATTGAGTAAAAGATGACAGCAGCATTATTTCCCCACACCCTGCCTCTCCCTGTAGCCATGGCTCAGAAGAAAGGCATGTCTCTCCATCACACATGCACCATTTATAACAGAAACCACCCTGTCCAAGGACTGTTCCTGCCTTACCAGTAAGGACTGTGGTTTTCTGCCAACTTGTATTTTTGGAGACTGTTTACATATAATGACTGCTCAGATCACTCCAGTTTGTTGACATCTTTTTTCTGGAGGTCCTCAAACTGGACACTGTTCTTCTGAAACAAAGCTACAAACGTCAAGCAGATGGAAACCAACCATCCCTGTTGCTCCCATCAAGTGGGTGGGAGCTCATCAGGAGAAATCACCCTTGAGGGCAAACAACATACGGCTCTAGAACATCAAGGATACTTTCTGTCCAGTCCAAAACAAGAGTGAAGCTGGATAAGCACCACCAGAATTGTCCTTAGAAGTGTGACAAGCTCTGCAGAAAACAGGGCAACAGCTGGGAGAGAGGGTGGACTTGTGGACACCAAATTCATGGTAACATGGACTGCAGGAAAGGCTTAGTCACTGGCAAATATGTATCTGGGTTTAAGGTTTATGCTACAATTACATTTGCAAAATATTTAGTAATTTTCTTTTCCATCTTGTGCAATTTTGTTTTCTGAGTCCCTTAGCATTCGCTAAAGACTCCTTTTTATATTGAGCCTGCCAGTTTTGGGGTTAAGATGAACTGGAATGAACTGGAAGTGTTATATACAGGGGGTGTCCTACAACCATCAGAAAAAGGCAAAGAGAACAGAGGTGCCACCTGGAGAAACCTTGCAAAGATTTCGGAGTCCAGGAAGTAGGTGCCAGCTCAGACCTCAGGGGACCCTGAGGGAATACCACCACCAGTGGTGAGATGGCATTGGGAAGAAAAATTGCTGAACTCCAGGAAGGTGTTTCAGATGCCCACCTGCAGCCAGCATCCACCTCCCCAACTCCAGTCTCCTCTAAAACAACATTGGCTGCTTTACTACTTTGGTATTAGCACCCTGGTGAAAGAATTTGTGCCTGATTTGCCAGGTAAAAAGGGAACCAGTTTGCAGTGATGCTGTCACACAAGGTCAAAGCCACCTGTGAAATAGCGCAGGCCCCAGGCCAAACATAGAGACAAATCCATAATGGCATTAGCTGCCAAATTTGCAAAGCCTTTGACTGCAGCACTATTATCTAAATTTAAGGGTAGCAGGACTGGTTGAATTATTCATTGCAAACAAACTCTGTGGCAAACCTTAGCTCTGCTACCTGTTCCCAGATGTTTACAGATGTCTGTTACACAGAACAGTACAAACTGTTCATGAAAAACACATTTCAGCCTGGGAGCTGTCTGCTACTCTTTACTTCTGTAACTCCCTGCCCCATGGGTTGTGCCAAGAGTGGTATCCCTGCTCCCTCTGGTACCTGTAAATCCTACCTATGGGCAGAAGAGAGATACAGCCTACAGGGAGGAGCAGGATTCTGCCTGTAAAACACATGGCTAGGTTTCACCACTGTTTTCAGAGATGCTTATGCATGTATTTGCTTGTATCCACATTGCATTCTTTCTTGTTCTCCTCTGTGAGACCATCCTCTTTCTCTGGTTGGGCTTTTTAGCCTGCCTGAGGGACTGAAGACAGTGGAGAGTCCATTGTTAGATGCACTTCTCTTACTGCTATCCCTCTATTTATAGCCAGCCCTCTGTCCCTTTCTGCCATCAACAGTCTCACGGTCATTTCCAATTCTCCTGGTTAAATAATTAAAACAAAGCACATCCATGCTTGTGGAAGAGGCTAGTGCTGTGCTACCAGTGTTGCATGCACATCCCTTTGAGGCCTTGCACTACCTTTTCCAGAGGCAGGACTGTTACCAGGAACAGTCTCTGGTGCAGAAAAACTGCTTTTTGAGAAGAAGGAGGGATGCAGCTGAAGGGAGCCCAGAAAGACTGGCTACTCCAAGATTACAAAGGGAAAAATAACTAAAATAATAAAATAATAAAAACCTAATTTTTTTCCTTCCATTTTTTGGAGGCATTCTTTTTTGTGGGGAAGGGACAGTTTCCTACACAATCCCTTTCACCTATAATCAGTTGTGTCTCAGTGTCTTGCATGACTGGGTTCACTGCCCAGCACTCTGGTTTGCTTCACTTGTTTTCACACAGTTGCACAGAAATTAGCTCTGTCCTGCCCATGCAGAATGTACCTTTTCATGTTCCACCAAGAGAGACAACAGTCTCAGTCTTTGTGGTTTGTGCAGACAACCACAGAGGTACTTTGGCAGGCAAAAGTTGCCCTGAGAGGGAGTGACACCTAACCCTGAAAGTATGAAGACCAAGCATCCCAAATGGGATTGAAGAAGAACCTTCAATCTTCAATCTAAGAATCTGAAAAGCTGAAATTCCTTCATCCTGGCTTAAACACTAGCACCAAACCACTATCAAAAAAATAAGCACCACACTTTCATCACTTCAGCAAGTGCTTCAGACTCTCCCCAACTTTGAACCAGTTCAAGACCTTCTAAAGGCCAAAAGCTAAGCACCTCGACCTGTAGTTGAGAACTTTGGTAAGTAACTGACTTCCAGATCAGCTCCACTACCACCCCTTTGCAAAGTATAGTAGAACATGATCCCAACCTTAATCAGCAATTGAAGAGCAGTTGTCACTATTGATTTTCATTGAAGAGCAGAAATAAAACACCTAAATCCAGACCTAGCTGTCTTCCTCCCATGCTTTTTGGGAAGACTAGCAAGTGAGCTGAAAAGAAACACATTCCCATTTCTCAAAGCCTTTGATGTCTGGGAGATTATGTCTGCATCTCACAATTGCATTCCCTCTCCTGGCTACCTGAAATCCCCATCTCTGTAATGAACGTTCTGTGGAAGCTTGGATGCTGCACAGCACCAGGAACAGTTTCCATCTCCCAGCTGGCCATATAAAGAGGCAGCAAAGACCAATGGGACAGTTCATCCTCTGACAGTACATGCCTCTTCCTGTTAAGCTGACTGGACCATGAAATTGCTCCAGGGACACCATTCCAGTGCCCTCACACAGGTATGAACAGCAACACTACTGGAAATGTTTCAGGCCTCCAGGCTGGCCTCCAGCTGCTGCTTCAGATGACAGGAGGTCCTGCAGGTCCCACATGCTTTGTGCAGACAGCTCAGATACCAGAGGGCACCAGACAACTATGTTTAGGTAGCTAAATCTTTCTCCTAGCAGGCCCTACAGGTCTAATTCTTAAAGAGCTTAAGATAGAGGGACTTATGTGTTGTTTGTGCCAAGCTCTTCTGAGACAGGAAAAAATAAAGTGGAACTGGGACAGGACAAAGCTATAACTCTATGGCAAATCTAGCAAGTGACAACCATTTCTAATCAAAAGGCATCCTTCTGTCTTCTTGAGAGAACAACTCCCTAGCTGGTCTCCATTTACCATTAAACTCTGCTGAAAATGCATGCTCCATCATACTTCTGTACATGATATCTGGAAAGACTCAGAGACTCCTTTTCCGTTTCAAAGCCTATCATTTTAGGTTGTACCCTTCATAGTGGATCACCAAAATTGTTCTGTATTAGGACACTACAGTCCCCTGCCATCTTTTGAGTTCTCTCATAGATTCTGGAAGGATGGCTCCAAACCCTCTGTATTGTGTGGGATCTGTACAGTCCATCAGTGCCTTTGCAGCATCTTAAATGGCCCACAGCCACCCTACAGCCCGAGGATTTGTCTACATATATGCTCCTAAGACCAATTTTTATGCTCTCATGAAGCCAAAATAAATCAAACAATTTGGATCAGTAGAGGATTCTAGCATAACTGTAATCCTAGGATTATCTTGTCCCAGGTCTGTGAATTATTAGGGGTATACTCACTGTCTTTTGTCTCTTTATCTCAACAACTAATAGCACCAATCCCATTCCTTTATTATCCAACCAGCATATTTTTATGCCTTGAGATTTCAGATTTGTCTTGTCAGGGTTTAGGCTGTCCATGGTACATTCCAGTGAGTATTCCTGGAAGTGTTCGAGGCCAGGTTGGATGGGTCTTTGAACAACCTGGTCTAGTGGAAAGTGTCCCTGCACATGGCAGAGGAACTGAAACTAGATGATCTTTAAGGCCCCTTCCTATCCAAACCATTCTAGGTTTCTATAAGCTGTAGGTGTACTAATTTTGACAATCTGCTAACACATGTGCCATCAGCACCCATCATTCTCAAACACCTCTAATTATTTCTTTGTGATGCTTCTAGACATTCCTTCTCCATTCATGTCAGTGTGTCTTCCACTAATCTTTACAACTCCTGGCAGCATAAAAGAGCTGAAGAACAATTGCTGATGTTCTTTGCAGTCATCACAAACACAGGGTTTTATGCTGTCAGCTGAAGTGACTGCATGCACTCAGAGCTCTTGGAAGTCTCAGTGCTAGAGCCAGGGAGGACTGCAATGCCCCATGGCTCAGAAGAGTGCTTGCAAAAGACACATCCTGCCTATCCAGAGAGGGCATACAGAGCCAGCTGCTTTGGAGCTTGTGTGGAATTCCCTTAGGCAAGGGCCTATCTTCAACAGCTCAGCCAAAATTACAACAGCAGCGGCACAGCTTCTTCCTCTGGTGGCAACCTATACTAAAATGTTGCCTACTGAAAAGAAACAGTAGAGGGTTTAGGGAAGACAGCAGCTGAGGAGACAAGGCAGCTGGTTTCCATTTCTAGCACTTTCCTTAATCATTGCATAAACTTGAACAGTAATTTAATTCTGTGCCTGGATTTCCTCTTCAGAACAGGGCTAGTAACTTCCCTGTAAACCACAGTCAGTGTCAAAAAGCCACTACACTTGTCCATTTCCTTAAAGCAACCACACACCTTTCCTTAAAGCTCAGCACACACTTTGGGAGGTTGTATGCCTGACAGTGAGGAGCTGCTTAACTATGGTAAGATGCCATGGTCAGGACCACAGCATAGAGAAACAGAGGAAAAAAAAGAGGTAAAACAAAAGGAAAGCTGTATCCCAGACATGCAGAGCACAGCTGGTGCAGGACAGAGTGGAAAGCTTGACCAGAAGAGCAAAAGTGGGACAGAAAGCAGACAGTTGTACTTCAAGGTATGTATGTTACAGACTTTGTCCTGCCAAAAAAAAATAAGTGAACAGAGCAGTGGTTGTCTGCCAGGTTGAAAGTTAGGTCTGGATAGAGGAACAGAGGTCAGCTAGAGTGCATGAAGACAATTCAGTCCATTCTACACATGCTTCAAAACTCAAAGATTAAGGATGGGGGGAGCACTTGAAAGATTACAACTGCTTATATGGCTCTAGAGCACAGGGAGGTGGCTGAACTGCAGGATGTGCTCAAGGAGATTTTGCACAATTAAAAAAAATATTCTGCAGATAGCAGAAGAGGAGGAACAGATGGAAAGCTCCCCATAGCAATGGCCATGTGGCTGCAGCCACCAGCTCAGTTAAGATGTGAAGACATTTCATATCCATTATAAACACAGTGGGATAATCTTCCTTTATACCCAGCAGCACACAGCCAAGATCCATGCTCTTCATCTCTTGGACACAAAAGCTGATGTTTCCACCTCGGAGCATTTTGCTCACTACCACAGCTACCGAGAGGGTCTGTGTCCTCTCGAGTCAGAAAAGCAGCACTACAGTCTTGAGCATGACTACCTTGGTTGAAGACAGAAGTCTCATCCAGTATGACTCATCTGCTACAACGCCTACAGATATGTTTCAGGCACAGACTGAGCCAAGCACAGAGGAGTTCATTCACTCTCTGCCAAACCATGTCACTAAAAAACAAAAACTCCCGTGTCTATGTCAGTCAGTACCCACCAAGGTGAGGCAGGTCTCTTGGCAGGAGGACAGCATGGCAGCATTTCTTTTTTTCTTCCTGAAAGGGAGGTAAATTGTAGGTTTTTACAATTATTATGTTTTTATAGTGAAAGAGCACTGTCTGGAGATCATTCCTTTTGGAAGCCTTGATCCAACACTTGCAGCGATATCACCCTCTCCCAGACTAGAGTGGAAGATAACTTCCTCCTGCTACATTGAAATCATATGTAGACCTAGTACCCTCTTCATCGTCTCAATCCCTGAAATAGAAAATTTTAAAGATTTTTATAAGTTTTAAAATGTTATTTTCCTCTTTCAAGGCCAACACAAAGTTTTCCATGCTTGAAGACTAATGAAAATCTATCAGAAAAAAATCAAAGGCATTTGAACAGGTTTACTTGCAGAATCTAGTAAAGCATCACGCTACCTCCTCCACATGATGCTACACTTACCAGTGCAGCTCTAGTGTGGAAACAAATACCAATCAGATAAATACCCATCACACATCTAATTTAATTGTCATTTAGTTTCAAAATGACCCTGCCCTTCCCATGATTTTTAATCTCTAACGGTGGCAGCACCTCCAGTGATGTGCACGTGATAGCATGCTTGAATGAAAGCACCATTAAACCATGAGAACTTGCCAGAAGCTGTTTGCCATGACATGTGAAGGAAGCCAACAGAGTCTCCATTTATACTGTCCTCCCTACTGTTGGTGTCTGCTAAATGGCTGTGGCAGCATTCAGGAACCCCTGCACTGCACTCCTCAAGGCAGCAGTCCCTGATCTGATAAGGTTTCTGTAAGACCTGTGCATAACAGCAGGGCCAGCAGTGCAGACAGGATTGCAGCAGAGTACAGCTGCTTCCAGACACGGCTTGTTAAAAAAATCAGTACAGGCAGGGTGAGAGAAGGTCTATTTCATGTATGCTGAACAAGCAAGAACAAGGAGTAAACCAGCAAATTTCAGAGAAGACAGCCCCCAAACCCAGCAAATGGGAAGGTTTTGAGAAGGGTCCAAAGAAGAAATATGCCCATGTGACTCTGAAAGGATAAAAAAACCCATCACCATAGCTGAAGAAAATGGCTCCCAGGGATCTGCAGCACACCAACAGATATACTTTGCAGGAACCACCACAATTCCTTTTGATGCAGGAAGCCTGATTTCTGTTTCAGCTGTGCCCCTCCCAGACTTCACAGCTCAGATAAATGCTCCTTATCTTCAAGTCTGCCTATTAAGTCTGTTGAGTGGTGTGACCCAGATTGTGCTTAAATACAGCCAAGCTCAGCACAGTAGCAGTCAGTCACCCTCTCTGGACACGGTGCTTGGCATCCCAAAGAGTCTGTTGTCGAAGTTAAGCTGTATCAAATGCTCAGATTATATGGACAGTTAATATCTGGCCTAGACTGCCTTGGTCAACAAGTAAAATGTCACTACTCCCTTTTCAGTCCTCTGTCATCGCAGTTCCTATATGTATGAATAGAAATGAATCACAAACATAGGAGTGTTTTCAAATGAGCAAAGGAGAGCACACTGAGTCTCACAGCTGGCTGCTACACCTGCCTCTAAAATACATATAAAATGCTTTAATGCTGCACTGAGTATAAGTATTCAGCTTACTTACCAATTCAAGCTAGGAATTATTGTGAAATAAATTTTGCTCAGCATGGGACTCTCTGGGAAGGTGTGTCATGTTCTGCAGCCCAGGTCCTGCATGCCACCCCAAACCTGAACACAACCACAATGAAGCAATTCCTGCTTATTGGGACATCTCTGGCTCATAGGGATCCACATGTGCTCTTTAAAAATTAACATTGCTGAAACAGGGCAAATAAACAAAGGAGGTCAGAATCACCTGCAAGTACTTTACCAATGCAAGACCACTACTATCACTTACTTTAAACAGCAAAACCTCATAATTAGCACTAATTTAGCCAGTAAAGTAGGCAAAAATTCCACCATGATATATCTGCAAGCAGCACACAAGATTTACAATTAAGATGTACAGTCATGACCACACCAAGTTAAGATCACAGGAGCAGGAGGACATGGTGCTACCCCATGGGCACTCCTGAACTGAGTGGCCACAGAGGAGACAGATGTCTGACCCATGGAATCACATCCCTAATCAGAACACACCCAGAGGCCACCTCTGCCATAAAGAGGTGTTCAAGCTCTTGCCATTCACTCAAAAAAGACTTTTTTTCCATATGGGGCTGCTTTAGTGCAAAGCAGTCACACTCCTTTAATTTAAAGAGCACACCTCTTAAGCTGCTTCAGTTTTTTCTCCCACACCACCAAGTCTTCCAATTTAAAAAGGGCAAAAGCCAGTCAGCATTGGAGGCTGTAAATCTGAAAGGACTGAACTATAAGGAACCCAAGAGAGAAGCAACTGCTTAACCTCCAAAGCCTTGTCAGCATCCATACTTGCAGATCAGCATCCCATTTTCTGCTGGAGGAAGGTATTCTGAACGAAGTGTTAGCCTGCTCCCACCATGGCTCTTCAGCAGCTCAGGACAAGGCAGAGCAGAAGCGTGCACTGACCACACCCGGCTACCTCATGGATCTCCACCTGGGGAATCCTTCTGGTGAGATGTCACTGCCACCCCAGGGGCTGCCAAACATGAAGTCCTTGAGAAGAGGCTGGAATGGTCTTGGTTGCAGCAGAATGATGTTCTATACATCTAGCCCATCTCAAAAGCCTGCAGTCAGTGATGGGTCTCCTCTACCCTCCACACGTAAGACTTCCAATTTCTTTATATAGGGCCACACAGATCTTACCTGGCACAAATTTCTCTCCAGAAAGGAAAAACGTTCATTAGTGGAAGAAAAAGGGAAAAGAAGGAATTAAAAACAGCCATGGGAAGGGTAAGAGGGTGAGAGAAATGAGTGAAAAAACACTGCTTTCTCAAAGAGCAGTCAAGGCCTGCAGTGAAATGCTGAGAGCTCTCCAAGGGCATGAGAATGTAAGGTGAACTGAGGTTTTTACTTATTTTCACAGAACAGCCCCCTCCTCACTGCAATGTGAATTTCCAACAAAATCTGGAAATAAATACCTTGTTGGACCATATTATTAAATTATCTTGCTATCAGACAAGCTCAGGCAAAAGCAGTTTCTGTGCACAGCTGAGCTGCTGTGAGTGGCCCCTGTAGCCACACCTCCAACAAGGAGTTAATGGAAGCTCTGAACTGCTGTAACCTCTCTTTCCCATTTGCTCAGGCATTTGCTCACTGGGACAGAGAGGCTACTGCTCTTTAACCTGAGAAACCTTTTTTCCTAACATAACCCCAAGATTCTGTGAAGCCCTCTCACATTCATATAAATATATATTAAGAAATCTACTTGAAAGCACTCATGTTGAAATTCGTCTGCAATCCCTTTGTTTAAAGTTGCTACTGTTCCACAAACACTGTCTGCAGTAGTAGTAGAATTACTCAAGTACAGCTCCTGAAATATGAAATTAAAAGCAACAACAGAACAAAGCCTCTAACTTGAACAAGGCAATCAACATCTGCATGCTTTTTTCTGCATAGAAAAGAAATCAGATGGCTTTTTACATAGTTGTCAATTATTCTTTCCAGCATGGGAAGATTTCTCTAATAAATTAAAATATTAATTACAGCAGATGCTCTCAGCAAGCTTCTTTGGATGAACAAATGAAATCAACCTGAAAAAACACAGTTTGGCTGAGTATGAGCATCACTAGTAAAATCACCAAACCATTTTTTTCCTAAAGTGCTTCCTTCCCTGTGAAGTATCTAGGGAAATTTATTTCATTACTGAGTGTTGTGAACGAGTCACATGCATGGGATTTAAGCCATCCAGCCATGGCAATATTGCTGGTTCACTAGAGAAGACAAATCATGAGCTGAGCTGATGCCAAGACCCTCAAGACTGTTGAAATAATCTCATGCTTTACAGACCAAATTCAGTACCTGACATGTTTAAAAATATGTAATTATTTTAATAAATTTTTTACATTTTAAACAAATAAGCAAACATAATTAAAATTCACTTCATCTCAAAATCATAGAATCAAATAATCTGTGAAAATACTTATACCTTACAGTTTTACATTAATCCATTGAAGATAAAATAATATCTGGAATGATTCTACTGATTTCTGCAGCTCACTGAAAGAAAACATCCCAACCTACTCAAGCAGTAAACAGAAAACAGATTTAACCCTTATCTCAAAATATCTTTTTGAAGTTACTTAGCAAAACTAAACAACTCTGTACTTAAAATAAATGATGCACAATTACATCAGCTCTTAAGCAACCTGTAGTATAATCTGTAAAAAAAAAAAGTTTCTCTTTTGACTGTGAGCCTGGTTCCAGACCTGTAAATAAAGACTAATGATAAAGTCTCTGGCTGCCACCATGCCCAGGGGAGATCTGCTAAACTAGACTCAATTTTGTCAAAGAAACTTGCACAACAGTAACTCAGACACAAAAAAAGTAAATTACCATGGTACTTCAGAAAAGCACGTATATAAGAATTTGTACAAAATAGGGGCTGACAGATAAATGACGTTTTAGGAGAAAGCGTATCAGAGATTTGTATTTTACCTTGTGAAATTCCATCAAGTAGGGCTACAAAACGAAGAACAACTGTAAAGTTCAACAGAGTTCTCTAGAAGAGAGCAACTATCTGCTTTCAGGGAAAAAAAATACAATAAAAAAAACTTTCAGAAAAAAAAACCAATACCAAAAAACGTAACTCTGAAGCAGTTATGACTGTCCAAATCTGTGACTCAAGAAAGAAATCATATGAAGCAACTGAGAAGTGACTAATACTTCTTCCTCCTGCATGAATTTAAAATGGAAGTTGTTTTTTTTTTTTTTTCCACAGTTCAATTGATGCAGTTTAAGAGTCAGAAGACCGAAGCAGAGCTGGGAGGAGTTTGATTAGTCAAACAGCCAGTGTTCTTAGCAAAGTTTATTAATTGGTTATTTTGTGTCCTGAATGTAGGTGGTAAAAAGGGTGAATTGTAACATAGGGATAGCAAATTTCTTATTTTTTTTTTTTTCAAACTAAGAGCAACCAAAATACATTATTCCACTTTTCAGAACAACCATTCTAATGCAAAGTTGATCACATTAATGGTGCACTTTGTAATAGCTCATGGAGACAAAGCAAATTTGGCCTCTTTTGAATATCATCTTATTTGAGGCCTGGAGAATAAGCAGAAGTTGCTAGTCATTAACTGTAGCTTTTAATAACAAAATTATATTAATCTTCCAATGCTAGATTTTGTAATAAAGGCATAACTTCTACTTGTGGCAGAAGCACAAGTAGATCCCAAAAATAGTTGAACATGTCTTTAGCCATGAATGAGAAGCTTCCTGTTTCATTTTATGCAATAATCACAGAGCATGAAATTTTGAAACTTGGCATGTTTTGAACTTACTTTTACTTCATTCATTTTTAAGAGCAAATGGCTGATGGTGTCTAAAAACAACATTAAATGAAGGGCAGCTACGCAGGAATAGGAGATGGGATCCTTAAAGTGAAAATCTAAAGAACCCTCTCTTTTGAAACAGAGGTCAGAAAAATAGAATCATACTACATTAATGAAATTTTTATTCAACACCAAGCTCTTCCATTTGATGGGGAATCAGACAAACACATCCCTCAAAGAAGAACCCCAAACAACAGAGTACTCCTCTACTGCTTTAGAACTGATTAATGCACACCCATTTCTCCTAGACTTTGTAAAAAAACAAAAAATTGGCAGGAACCCTTAGCAGAGTGCCTTATCAGGAAGGGCCAGCCCAACCACTGCTCTTTCAGTTCTTCCAGGAATGGCTTATTTGAGTGCAATGAATCAGCAGATGCTAGATATCATTGGAGTACATCACAGTGAACAAATACTGCCCACAGGCTAGGGTGGAACAGCAGCACACAGGCCCAATCCCTCTTAGAAGGTGTTCAAATTACATGTTCTTAAAAGCTTAACACTTCGTCTGGATTCCAGATATCAACCTCACTGCTAGCAAAGTTGCAAACAAACAATGGAAATCATCAGTACGAAAAGAAATTGCTGTAATAGCTTCAAAGAACAAACAGCTTCCATGCTCTTCTTTATTTCAACAGAGATGATTTTAATTAAGGTGCTTTAGGATTCTGCATGGCAGACAAGCTGTCAGAGGTGGCCATTTAATAAGCTCTGGAGTCTCTAGCGGGTATCTGAGCCCTGAACTGCTAGTTTCTGTAGCGAGGCATCTGTGGAGCAGGGGCTCCCTCTAAGGGGACTGAGGAGGAGACTGTCATCAGCTGTCCACCGTGAATTCTCTCGTTCACCCGCAGGTCACAGCCATCCTGCAGCATCCTTATAGCTATCCTTGCAATGTTTTTGGAGTCATCAAGTCCACTGTGAGGTCTCCCATCATAATTCATGCCCAGATTTTCAAGCATGATAGTCAGTTTGGTCTGGTTCCTAGGAACCTGATGGAGAAAGTAACATTCAAGGATTAGGTTTGGTACCAAGTCTTTTTAATCTAACACAGTGCAGTAGAAACACATGCAGATTTTAAGCCTACTAAAGTCACATTTGACTTTCATGTTGCCTTCTGTCAGTTCACTAACCATTTAACTTCAAAGCACCTTGGTGAGACAGACACTCTCATTTTTACAGAGGAGAAAGAGTCAACAGGAGTTTGTCTAGACCTGGGATCATGTCAAGAGCCTCTGACCAGCACCAGCTCAAGATACACTTGTGCTGGCAAGGGTGGAAGCCATGACCTAGATAAGTTTAACTATCTTTACAAAAAACAAAAAAGAGTGGCATTGCAGAGGGAATCTGAGTTTGGTTTTCCTTTTAAATTCTAAGTGATTAAAGAAGCACCAAGCTCCTGATTCTCACTGACATCAAGCTCCTGAATGCCTTCAACCTTCACAGGACCAGATCAGCAACACCTACAGCAACCCTGTAAGATTTGCTCAGCACAAAGCAAAGCTCTTCCCTTATTAAATGTTAATCTCTCTTTTATCCAGAGGTTACATTTAATATGATAAAGCCCTTCAAAAGAAGAGCATTAGCTAGGCTGAAATCCCTTTCAAAAAAAGTATTTTAGTGTAGGCTGATTGGGAATTTGCTAGAATCTCCAATAACTCATTTTATGGTAGTCTGACAGAAAGCAGCAATAAGATCCAGCACTGAACTTAGTATTACTTTTCTCTTGACAATCTGATTCCACTGTAGATACATCCTAATCTTCTCTGCCTCTATTACATTGTCTAAAGTCAAGATTCCATGAGGCTACTGGTACAAATTAGTTTTGTAGTGTATTGCATGAAAACAGGAAAAAATAATCTAAAAATCAAGACAGTCTTTTCAACTGAACTACTTGATCTAAGGGGACCAGTATAACATTTTTAGACAATCCTTCAATGAGCAAAACCCGATTCTTAAAAACAAGATTAAAATCAAAATGCAGTAACTATATGATCTTCAATTAGTGGAGTGAGAGCTGCACATGAAACACATCTGAAAATCAGGCACCATGCAACTGGCGTTATAATTTTATACTATACAAGTAGAGATGACAAGCACAACAGAACATTCTAAACTTTTAAACCAAAATTTCCTGTAAGAGAAACAGCAATTTGTACAAACCTTGTAGAAGTTCCCATATGATTTGCGAATATTGATCCACTTTTTGGCAAAAGAAGGGTATTTGATGCGGCTAATACGGCACTGGGTGTTCAAAAATTTACTCATATCCCAAGATCTTATAAAGTCAAAAGAGGAAAACATTAGTCATATATAATCCTGTGTTCTACATATGGCACAGCTGTAGAACTAAAAGCTGTCTTGTCTCTGGTGAATAGTAGAATGAAAACAGTTTAGGAAAAGCTCGTTTGCTATAGTCCCAATAAAGAATTTTTTCACATGAATTTGTTAATCATGGGGAAAAAATAATGACAGAAGCAAGACTTTCACCAGGATGGTTTCAGGTCCACAACAGTTAGGACAAAAAATAGCACACCAACAACTCCACCTACCACATCAACTCTGAAAACTGCCACTAAATTAGATGCTTACACAGCCCTCAGGGAAGGAAGCAACACCTTAAATCTTCCTGATTATTTGGGTATTCATTTATCTCTCTGCTTCAGGTAGGTAATTGAAACTAGACTGCACCGAGTTTTATGAGAAACCAGGTATCTATGAAAATGTGAAGAAACCAAAATCCTATTTATTTACCTTCCTACCTTCCTGAAGGGAACAATCCCAACAAGTTTGTAAGCTGCAAGCTAAAGTACAGCTTTTTTTTCCCCCCATCTCTTCTAGCTGTCTATACAATCTTACCTACAGAGATTTCAATGCACCTATTTTCCTTAAGGAATTTCACTGAGGGGATTTCTCAGAGACACTTAGGCCCGGTAATATAACCAGTCTTGGATCAGCTTTGCTTTAGCATTTTCTTTTTTTTATTCACTGTTGCTTCCAAAGATAGCAATGTAATTATAGGTTAAAAATTAAAAATTGCAGACTGTTGTTTTCAGGTATTATGTGCTGGATATAAATGGAGAATTACAGCAACAACAAAGTATAAAGTCTTCAGCATCACGCCGTTGCATACAGACTACTAGGAAAGAAATGGCGCCATCTGATGGATTTAAGCTTCATTTTGAATTGTTCAGTTCAGCTTTACCAAAAGCTTCAAATAAACTAAAACCAGCGAAATGGCAGTGTCCTGATTCATCTTTAGCAATGCTCTCACAAATATTAAATGTGGTTTTGCAGTTTTAGATTGGGCTGAAGGCTGCATAAGGACATACCCATCAGTCAACATGGAATAGCTGTACTTTGTTCCCAGTTCTCGTTGTCTCATCCACTCTATGACATTCTGCAGAACTTGAGGAAAAATATCAGCTTTATCAACAATGTCCTAAGGGAACAAAAAAAAAAAACCCAACAAAAACAAAAACCAACAAAGTAAGGAACATTTTTTCAGAAAAAAAAAATCCCCTAGCATTAAGTGTATTAACTGTATTGGTATATGGGCAATTAAAAACCTGGCTTAATCAAAATCTTTATAAAATCAGATTACACATTAACAGATGACTGGACAGGTTCTTCTAAACTGAAAAAATAGCACCACAAAAGCACTGGTACAAGAGCCAACCTACTAATAGCTTCTGTAAAGGTAACAAGGTTAGTCCATAGTTGAACCTGGATTAAAACCTTTGAGGTTGTATCCCAGGCTCCTGCTTAAGTCACTTATCACAAGGCACTGCCATCCTAAGACTGTCAACTCTTCAGAACAAACATATTAGGGGAGGAAATGATGCAATTCAAAAGGTGCTTTGCCCTACTAAAGATTAAATTTCTCCACATAAATTAAAAAGAGAATACTTTTCCCCACAAAATGACCAACTTAGTGAAATCCTATCTGGGAAATCATAACTGGGAGAGGGAAAAAACAAGGATTAAGAGAATAGGCCTTACAGAAAAATAAGAATGAAAGACTACCATTTAAGGTTACCAGTCTGAAAACATCAACAACACCCCCCTTTTATTTCCTATTTCTTCCTGAAGAAACAAAAGTCCAAATTACCTGGGTTATTCCTGTCAGATTGATGCAAAAGTCTGAAAGCTTGGGATTAATCTCTGGCTTCACGTATTGCTGAAAGGTATCCTCCTGTAACAGGAGAATCAATTGCTCAGCTGCAGCACACTCTGCAGCCTGCAGGGCAACTTCTCTGGCTCGCCTGCAGCCCACAGGCAACAGCAGCTACTTGTCCTGCTGCAGGCAAAAAGGAGTGTGCACCTCCTGAGCCAGTACGAGCCTCCTGGCCGGCCATCATCAGATTCCTAACAGGACAGATAGTTTTCCAACCAGAACATGGCTTTCCTCTCAGCCAGTAGGCACCAAAGAGTGGGAATGTGGATTTAAGAGGTAAAAAGCACAGACTGCAAAAAAAACTGAGGATCTGGGAAAAGAAGAGTGAAAGTAAGGAAAAAATAAGTGAGAGGCATGAGCAAAGTCTTATATTTTTTAGGTGGTATGTCCAAAGGTTCACCTGCAATTCAAGGAAAGCAACCAGCTGCACACCTCAGAGGCTTCAGGAAAGTCCTACACCTCTGGATGCCAGCCAGGCAGAGACAAACAAAATCTCAGTCTGGGAAACTGAGCAACACAAGAGTGAAGATTGAAGGCAAGTTTCATGTTAAAAATAAAGCCCCAAATCCCTACTGTTATACAAAACCTTTTGGACAGGCAAAAAAAAAAAAACCACTCTAAGAGCAATAAAAACAATCCTGGTAATCTGCACAATCCTTTTTCTTCTGTTAAGTCATACATGCAGCTATACTTTATTGTAGCATCACAATGATTACTGGAAATCCTCATCCCATTAAGAGTTCTTCATAAATGAACCACTAATCATAGGTGTGTGTGCATCCTCTGTTTCTCTTGGGTCACTTAATTTCAGTTAAGCAGCAGGTAATTTATCCTAAAAGAAAGCTGGACTGGAACAAAGCACTTGAGGCTACAGATTACACAGCTGTCAGTCTGTTGGGTACAATTTGGAAACAGCTGAGCCTGACAAAAAGTGGAGTTCACTCAATCTCACTTTCTAGACCTCTGCATTAGTATCTTCAAGATCACCTCACACAGGACCACAGAAATGGATCATTTTTGATTATGATGAATGCCTTGAGTCCTAGAAATAGATCTGTGGGCCTTAAAGCAGGGAAAGAAAGGGCAGGTGGGAACATACATGAGAAACTCATATCAATAGAGGGGGTCGACAGCAAAAGAATGATCTACTGGGATGATCATTCGGAAAATGCTTTCAGAAGAGAAAATTTTGTTTGTACCTAAGAGGCACAGAGAATAAACCCTCATGAAAAAAAAGTATGCTATTTTTAATGCAGTTCAACATCTACTTAAAGACTAATCTAGACTTTCTGATGCAAACAAGTTACTTCAAAGAATAGCAGACCAACACAGCCATTAGATAACTTACTATTTCCAGGGTACGCGTGTTTACTAAGACAACAGGAAATTCAATTATTTCATGTACAAATTCAGGCGGATTTCCTTCTTCACATGTTGCTTCAAAGTCAACGACACAGATGTAGTCATAGCAGCTGTCTCCACTAATGTGTTCCTTCTGCATCAGCTTCTGTTTCTTATAATAGTTTTTCAATCTCTTTTTCAGTACATCTTTCACTCCTCTAAAGAAAGAGGGGAAAGTGACAAAGATCACACACTTGTCTAATTATTTCCTTGTTGTAAAACTGAAGCTATATTTAACATTTGAAAGCTCAACACTTATTACCCTCATTTTGAACACCAGCACATATGAAGCCTGAATTCCACTTTATCGTAGAGGAGAGTTAGCCCCATTATCTACATTACATTAAACCCATTTTCTGGAATAACGCTGAGGCTGTGATACCCCTCACAATACAATACCAGACACAGACTGGGAAGCATGGCACAGAGACACTCTGCAGTCACCTCTGCTTCAGCAGGAGTCAGTATCCAAAGCCTTTCCAAAGCTCAAGTCTTTGTAGATTACTCCTGGTTGACCTGTGGCCCTGGAAGAAGAACTGCTTCACCTGTATTCCCCTGTGCCCTCTATCTGAAGTGATTCATGCCCCAGGCCTTTCTGCATCAGTGGCATAAACAACACAGAATCCATCTTAAACATCCACATTTTACACTTTCTCAATTTAAATTTAAAGTTGAGCTTGAATAACTCAATTAAAATAAAGTATTTGAGATTTCAGTTGTCAGAAAAACCTTCTGGTCAAGATCCTGCTTTTCAGGTTTGTGGCTATAAATAAATTCACATGGCAAACAATTGAAATTATTTACTGTGTCCTTTTAATATAAACATTTTCATATATGAGTGCATATGCCAGAACTGCCATGTACAAAACCAGAGCTGAATAAATTAGGATAATTTACCCTTCCAAAGAAGTTATTTTCATAATTATTCATTGCAAATGAAATCACACAAGCTGCAAGAGATATGTGTAGCAAGTGGTATTATCAGAAAAGCAGCCCAGTGATACACAAAGAAGAACTGAAACCAAACTGCTAAACATGCATTTGAGAACATCAGCTACTTCTGCAGAGATAACTCTTCTTCATTCTGGTTTATTGGCCTAGTTTAAGCCAATGAGCAGTTCATTAAAAGTTGAGACAGTATGGGAGCTGATGAAGGGGGAAATTAACTCTTTCTTCACCAAACTTATAAAAAAAGTTGAAATTAGGAAATGATTGACTATCACAATAACCTCGAAGGAAGGATGGTGTATGGTAATCTGCTCAATTCTCTACATTAGAACTGATGCAGTATTTGTTTACTGATAAGACATATTCTGACTTGACTAACTTGAATATATTGAAAAAAGAAACCTAGCTTTGGTAAAAGAGAAATTTTAAGCTTTCAGCATTTACAAATAAATTAAAAAACTATTAAACTAATTAAACATAGAAAACTTATAACCTAAGAGAAGGCCACAAACACAACATATACTATTTGAATGCTGCTTTCAATTTTTAAACCAGAGCAACTGCTAAATAGCTATGGAAATCTAATGTGTTTTACAAAAAGTTTTCTCAAGAAACAGTAAGATTTTCTCCTCATGAGGCATTAAATTAATTTATCCAACCAACTCTCCACAACTATTTCCTCATTCCTGCTGCCTACAGAAACAACATACTATTTTTCTCAGCTGACCTTCTTCACAATATCTCAATATCTTGCCTGGTCACAGAATTATTAATCCTGCAGGTAATTTCCAGTACAGCAGGAACTACACTATACCCCTTGCCTCTGCCCCAGTGAAGACAAATACAGCTTATAATACATTCATTTTTTCACATTTTTTCTAGCACACGTATTCAGAGTAGCAGACTCTCCATCTAAAGATACTTCTCCTCTGCAGAGATTAAATCCTGAGCCCCATGGCCAGAGTTTGTAACAAGCATCAGATCTGTACAGGTACACTAAATAAAAATATAGATGTTCTGAAGCAAGTTGCTGTATGATGAAGGTCTGCAGCACCACCTGAGAACCACTGCAGTTCTTCATCCCCCCTTGACCAAAAAGTGATGAGAAGTACCTTACAGTTATGTATTCAAGTATTTCTTTGGCTTGCCAGTTGAGACAGCACACATTAAGCAGTGTGCATTAATCCTACAACAAAAACTGCAACAAGATTGAACATAAAACAATAGGTGTTTGGTGCTGTCTGCTTTTCACTTTGTGCTGAGTTTTTAAACTTTAAAATAATCATCCCTCATGACTCTATTGCTATCAAAGATAAATCAACATGTTTACAAATAACCTGGTTTCAAGCTTGAACTCTGCGAGTTTACTTCTGAGCTCTTCTCTGGTCATTCTGTTGATATAACCATTGGTTATAGCAATTTCTTTGTAAATCGGATCACTGAAGTCGTTTGAACTGGCAGCTGACGTTTTGCCATTAGTTTCTTGATCACTGATCTTACAATGTTGTCTACCCTAGAAGAAAGAGAAATCAGGAAGTCATTTAAGAAGCTCAAAACGAGATGCTTGCCTGCGGGCATTTCACAGCTCGTTTTGGCACCAGAAAGCAGTAAAGCATCACACTGTTACACTTGTGATCAAACTGAGCGAACTAGCTTATAGAAAGGTAAGAGAATCAATACTGAAGCCTGCTGTGAAAGAATGTTTTCCTAAACAGCAACAGAATAAAGGGACAGTGATGCCCGTGTCTTGAGCTGTGTCGAGTAGCAGCTCTTGGAGACAAAACTTGAATACGCATCCTAATCTCAACAGAAAGAGCTCTCCGGTGCAAACGGGCAAAGCCTTCAGGAGCAGCGAGATTTCTCTGGACGACTGAAATAACCCGAATGCACACCGGCTGGGACACGCGGGCCGGTGCCCAGTGCGTGCAAGATAAACAAAGCAACAAACGAGAGGAAGAAGTACGGGCACTTCCCGGCTCCCGACCGCGGCTCGCGGCCTTCGCGGGCCCGCACCGAGCGCGTGTGGAGCGTTCTGCGCGGGCCCCCAGCTCAGGGCGGGCCCGGGCAGCGGCGGGCGGCCAGCCGGGGCGCGGCCTCGGGGCAGCACCGCGCACTCACCGGCGGGCGGGCTGCGGGAGCAGCCGCCGGCCCGTCCCGGGCGGCCTGCGCGCGGCTCTCTTCCCGCTCCTCCATGGCGGCGCCGGGAAGCGCGGCGGGGACGGCGGCCCGTCGGGGGCGGGAGAGCGCGGAGCCCGCCCCTGGGCGGAGCAGCGGCCCCGGCCCCGCCGCCGCGCTCCCGCGGCTGCCGGCGCTCCCGTCCGGCACCGAGCGCCGTGCCGGGCGTGGGCCACGCGTGCCCGGCCGCCTCAGCCCCCGCTGTCCCGCCGCCTCCTGCGCCTGCCTCAGCCCCCCAGGGCTTCTGCCCAGGAGTTCTCCCGGGGCTTTGGGGTCGCGGCAGCTCTCTGGAGCCTCTCTCCGTTTTACGGGAAACACACACTGGGCAGACACCTCATTAATGCCTCCGTCCTCCTTCTCATGGCACTGATTTTGCACAGAGCACCCGTGGCGTGCTGGGTGCCAGGTCACAGCCACCAGAAGGACGCAGTTGGCTCCCAGCCCCTTCTTGCCACGGAATTTGCCGTGCCTGCTGTTCCCCATATCCCTTTAATACAGAGTCAACAAGCAGGGTGAGGTGGGCAACATGAGACGTATTGGCTCTCTGGATCTTGGCCAGGAGGCAAAAGCAAAGCAGCAAAATCTCTCTGTCCATCGCAAGTCAGTTTATTTTCTGCTGGTGCTTCCAATAGTCCTAAAATGCCTTCCAGCATCCCTCAGTGATGGAGGCCAATGTGTACTGGCAACCAACTAAAGCAACCACACCAATACCCCCACATCTGTCACTTAACAGCCCAGAATCTTCTCTCTGCCCTGCTGTGGCTGGGCCCCAGCACCCACCCTCCGTCGGACCTCCCGCCTCACTGTGGCACACCAGCATGTCCTTGCAGACGATGATGTCCCCTCCCCTAGACCTGCTGTGCAGCATTTGTCATCGTCGGGTGGCTGTACCAGACGTCTGTCTCCTCCACATTGAGTGATGACATAAGTGAGATCACACACAAGGGCTTGGGGCTATATGTGCACATCCTGCTTTTGGCTGTGATAGTTAGCTTTCTTGGAAGCTGCTGCAGTGCTGTGGTTTTTTTTTTAATTTAGTATGAGAATATTGTGGATAATACACTGATGATTTAGTTGTTGCTCAGTAGTGCTCACTCTAAGTCAAAGCCTTTCAGTTTCTCATGCTCTGCTAGTGAGAAGGTGCACAAGCTGGGAGGGAGCATGGCTAGGACAGCTGACCTGGATGGGCCAAAGGGATATTCCATATCATGGAACATTTTGCCCAGTCTATAAATGGAGGGGAGGAGGAGGAGATGTTTGGGAGCTTCTGATGTTCACCCCCCATCACTGGGAGAGGGCCTGGGCATCAGTCAGTGAGTGGTGAGCAACCGTACTGTGCATCACTCATCCTTCTTGGGTTTTATTCCTCTCTCATTGCAATTGCTATAAATAGTATTATCATATTTACTTTACTTCTATTATTAAACTGCTTTTAACCCATGGATTTTACTTTTTTCCTGTTTTCCTTCCTACCAGGAGGTGGTGGTGAGTGAGCAGCTGTGATGATGCTTAGTTGCCAGACTGGGTCAAACTGCAGCAGTGGGAAGGGATTTACTCCCATTTTTGATTCATCCTCCTGGTGCTGCCACAAATGCTCCTGTTGCCAAACAGAGGACCATCTGCCTTACTAATCTGCCTCCAAAACCTGCTCTGAACATGAGCAGGAAACTAAGTTTTTCACGAATGCAAACAACATGGTATCAATGAGAGCCATTGAGCTGGCCTCACAAACCCATAAAATACCTTAAAAGGTAGTGAGTAAAAAAGCTGTTCCCCAGAAATCACCTGCCCTGCTAAAGTGGGCAGTGATTCACAGATACTAAATAAGGGGCTCCATGCTCAGATTCACTCAATGGCAAATCTCTCCATGACTTTGCTACAGCACAGATCTACAGCTAGTGCAGACCATTCCAGAGCTAGAGCCCAAGGAGGCACTGCAAGAGGAAAAACAAATCACACAGCCAGGACTCTCCTGGAGATTGAGATCACTTTTATTTTCAGTAATTTTGGCGAGGACGTGTGGGCGAGTGGAGGTGTGGTGCGCATATGTCTGGGCATGCATGTGTGTGTGTGCAGAGTCCTGCCCAGTGACGTAGATTATATGAATACCTGCAGTTACAGTCTATGAACTGAGCCATGAAGCGTGTGATGAGTGCTACACTGAGGCCCACTTGCTTGCCTCTTCTTGTGCTTACTGCAGTGCAGCATCTCCACCTCCCAGCACAGCTGTTCCAAGGATGCCAGCTCAAGATCCCATCCAAAGGGCGTGAGAGGAACTGAGCTCCAGGATCTGGCTCTGCAGGAGTGAGCCAGTGGATTTTCATCTCACTTAGTGAGCTCCTAAGTAACATTTGCAGTTCCCTTTGACACAACTGTATCTAACTCCTCACAGTGAGGAGCCTCAACTGCTTGGACAAACTTTAGCTGCCTCAGAGGTACAATGGGAAAGAGAACAGGGATCCCATGTTAAGTTCCAGTGCTACAGTACAGCCAAGCACATCTTGAGTTCCTGGGAAAGCAGCATCCAAATACACTACTGAGTTTTTACAGCCATCATGAAACTGTGGCATAGGGGATGCTGCAAGGGAGATGACCCATGTTTCTGCAGCCCCTAGTCTCTTCCATATGATCTGAGAGACCATAAGGCAGGGTAAATCCCAAACTAGCCTCTATTTCAGCTTAACTTTCTAAAGCTGAATCCCCCAAGCTCAGAGCAGAGACAATGCAGAAAGAACAGCACTGCCATGAAAAGAGAGTAGTGAAAAGGGATTCTGGTCTTGTGGCAGACTGGAAACAATCTTACTTCTCTGACGTTTTTGCTTACAGCAAAGCTAAAACAGAGGTGTCCCATCACTCAGGACCCTCTGCAGCTGCCAGAAGTCTCCAAGTACTCCTGTAAGCCCTAAAATGACCTAGGTGTGAAGCATCACCATTTGGGCTCTCTCCCACCTCCACCTATTTGTATGCTGTTTAGGGACATGCAATTCCTCATATTACACAGACCCAGAAGAAGGCAAGGCTGCTATCCTGGGAGTTTGACTTGGACGGATGCAGTTTTGAATCCCAGGTTTTGCTTCAGAGTGTAACACAAGGTACTCCAGGACATATTCCAGCTGCTGAAAGTCCTGGAGTGCAAAGCAGCTCTCTAGCTGTGCTTCCATATCTGTCTGAACCAGTTTCAGCAGGAAATCAAAAACCGGTCAAGCAAGGGTTTGCAAACCAATAAGCAAAACCAGTACAATCATCTTGGGTGAAGCAGGCATCTAGGAGATTGCCAGGAGATTCTCCTCCTATTCCAAAGGAGTTAAATTCATTGTCAGCTCCACAGGGAGACAGCTGATGCCCCAATCCTTTCTGACCTCTTTATAATACATCTTCAGTAAAGGCTGCACAGTGGTCCACAGAGGCCTTAGTCATTTTTAACAGTGTGGTAACTCCCTGAGCAGGGATAAGAACTGGAACACAATACATACTCTGAACTTGGGTATCTGCTCTTAGGGCAACGCATTCAAGCCCTCTTTCCTTGTGGCTTAATTCATGAAAAATGACAGATCCTTCAAAAATACAGGGCCCTCAACCCTGGGGCTGAGGGATATTAATTGGGGTCTGAGGCAGGAGCTCAGCAAAGGGATGCTGTATGAGGATTCAAGGGTGCACCCTTAAAAGACAGCAACAGCAAAATCAAAAATACTATGAGCTGCTTGGTTTGGTTCTCCTGCATGGATCTCCCACCTGGCAACTGCAAAGGCAGGATGTTTCTGAACTGCATAGAAAATTAAATGGCTTTTGCATATTAAAAAAATTTGGATGAAAACACAGTTACACCAGTTACTAAACAGTGGGTGGATGAGCAATCACCATGTCGTATCAAATAGACCCAGCTAGATTGATCTCCACACTGCCACACTCCCGGCATTACGGCTTCAGTGCACAGCAGCAGCCTGAGTGCCTGCAAAGGCCAGGGAATGCTCCCACGGAGGTGGCACACCCCGGCAGGAGGGCTGCGGTCCCAAGGAGCAGGCTGTAAGATGTCTGCTCTGTCCTCTCACTCCTTCAATGCTCACGCATCCCAGACCAGATGGGCACATGGGAAACAGGCATCCGGCTGGAAAAGGATTCCAGTTTGTGGTTTCTTTACAATGTGGTTTCCACGCAACTTCACAGCAACAAATCGCTAGTTTCTTCCTATGGAGAACGGAAAGAGAGGTGAGTAGCAGCACAACAGGAGGAGAAGGCCGCCCAGCATGGGAGGTGACAGTAGGGAATGCTCTAACACAAGTTCTGCCTGTACCAGGCATGTTTCATGGGCGGCAAGACTCAGGACAAGGGAATTTCCTAGCATTATTCCTGAGCACCATTCAAAGATCTCACCTCCCTTTCACCTTCTCCAGCCACCACAGACAATTTTGAGTCTCCAGTTTATCCACAGCAACATGGAAGCACAATCAGTTAATGATTCTCACTGACATAAGAAGGTTCATTGCCAGAGATAGCAGGTCAACATATGAAATCTGAGCCCAAGCTACCCTCCCAAGTTGGAACAATACCCTGAAGAGACAGGAAGCTGACTGAGCTGCCAGCTTTTATTTGGCAGCTTTTCCCCCTAAAGTAAGGTATATGGCTTGATTTCTTCTACCTGGCCTCTGTATCTCCTGCTGGAGTGGATTCTGCCCTGCTTTCCCAGCATTAAGTTCTTGCCAATGGGAAGATTTACAGCCTTGCACATAAGGCTGGCATTTGAAGGATCAGAAACCAGGGAATATCATCTGTGCAACTGCAACAGGTCCCAACAGGACACATCATTCTTTTGCAGTGGTTGCAGGCCTGGCCAGATCACATCCTGGTGGGCACTGCCTGCTGACCTGTATCACCCATCCCAGGTCTGCCATCACAGCCCAAAGAATTAACACAAGTATTTTATCTCTCAGACCTCCCCCAGCATCTGATGAAGAGATCCTGGCTCTGGAAATGCTCGCCCCCTATTGATTTACATTAAATAAATATTTGCATGGAGCAGGACTCAGCACAGTTACCAGGGCTCAGCTGCAAGGCACAAACTACCAGCAACATCCTAGAAGTTCTCAAAGCCACACAGCTGGGGGAGAAACCAGAACTTTGGTACCAGTGCTCAGCCTGCCCTTTCCCACATATGGAGAGGGAAAGATGGCTGCTCATGAAGAATAGGTGCCAAGGTGAGCCCAAGGGGATTGGGATCACACAGCCACACACTGCTTCACCAGATCTCTGCATAAAGATGCCTGTGGCTTTCCATGGAGGACGACCAAGATCTAGATTTTTAGTGTTCCAGTGGACACAATGCAGAGAGTACCACAATGGCAGTACCAGAGCACCCAGACATGGCAGACCAGCAGCTGTTCAGATAATGGTAACATTAGGGATAATAAACAGCATGTGCCAGAGGCACACTGACTGCCCTGCTTTTGTCCCTGCATGATCACTGCACATCCTCACCACTTTATGCCACAACATATGTGAACACACAGGGCAGGAAACATTTCCCAGCCTGCTCTCAGGATTGCTGCATGGGACACAGCCAATTGTTTTGTGGTGGAGCAATTTTAAAGGCTTCACAGTACCAACCCACTTCCCAGCAAAGCTTTGGTCAACTGCCACAAAACTCACTTGTCCAGGAACAAATCCAGGGAATCCCGCTACAGCTCATTTCAAGAGACTTTCCTCCAAGCAGGTCTGAATTAAATGGTATACCAAGAACATTTTTACATTCATCATGAGATCCAAATGGGTTTTCAACACACGATCAATGGG
>QUSF01000005.1:5320933-5352313 GCA_003676055.1 Chloebia gouldiae | reverse complement strand
CCCATTGATCCCCGTCAGCATCAACTCCACAACTGGAAAGATGGGAGCACTGCAGAGCATCAGCCATGTTCTGCCTGATGGAAAACCTTTGGCACCAGCACTGACGGTTTATCTGGAAGAGAAAAGAATAAAGAAAAAGTAATATAGCAGGGTTCATAATGCTTGTGATGAATAACCTACGACACATGATTTTTTCTAGGCTTCTAAATAGGGAGTGTAAAGTGAAGTAAAAGTAACACAGACCTTTTTGAGAACACAAGTTTCCTGCCAGGAGAGTGACTGTGAAACTGGGACAAGTAACAGACATTGTGGAAGGCAGGCTAGAGGACAAGGAGGACTGGAGGCATAGCCTGACAGCACAGGACAATAAAAATGGTACCTGCACATTAGAAATGTGCTGTGCCAAGTACACACACAGAGGAGAACCAAATGAACAGGCAGTAATGACCTGTGGCTCAGTAACAAGGTATCTTTGTTTTCTTTCCCAGGTGGGCACTTCAATGTCACCTTCACACACAGCTCAATAACCACACATCACTGGAGCTATTCTCTACCAGGAGTGGTATTTTGGAATGGGAGGGTACTGAACAGAGAGAACAGCATCTAAAGCTACTGTCAAGACACTGAAGTGAAAGTAACGGGCATTCACATACAGCACAGCAGCAGACACCAGCAAGACACTCAGCTGCTCCTATAAGCTCCCTACCAAACTCCCTTGTGCCACTCCAATTAGACAGACCACAGCTGAACTGTTTTTCTGGACAACGCATGCATCCAAAAGCCAAGGCATTGGCTACTTTCATGAGTGTTGTTCCACATTTTTTCCATCACAATACAACTCTGTTTCCAAGCACATTCCACTCTGTGAAGTACATATAGGCTATACACAGATATACACAAGAGGGTAGGTCCCTGTCCAGGGGCACCTCACCAAGTTGGAGGACTGAACCAACAACAGTGCTGTAAAATTCAACAAGGACAAATGTATAACTCTACTGCTACAACAGGACAACTGTGGGAATCCAGGGCATCCCTCTGGCTGCCCTGGAAGGCCTGGGACCCTGGCAGGGGGTCAGGAACCCCTCTGTACAGAGCCCCAAGAGACACTGTCTCTGATCTCTGTCCATGGAAAAGAGTTTTCAATCTTACAGGATGCATTACCAGCTCTGAGTGTTTGATATAAGCAATAATTAGTGTGGTACGGGTGCAAAAGTAAAATTTTAGGATTCTAGATAAGGGGTTCAAAGGAGACAAGATGGAGGAAATCGGGTGTGTCCTGTCCTTTTTCTTCTTCTTCTTCTTCATGTCTTCCATGTTTTACTGTAGTGTTGACATTTTTCTTTTGGTTTAGGCTGGGGACACAGTGTTCAACGTAGGTGATAGATATTGGCACATTATTGTAAATACAGCACACGTAGTTTCTGGTATATAATGTTTGTAACATCCCACTGAGGGGCAGAGCCCCGCACGCTGCCCTGCAGGACAGACCTGCGGCAGGGCAGCAGAACATGTTACAAATAAGCAAGAATAAACAACCTTGAAAACCAGCACAGACGAATTATGACTTCTTCTTTGGCAGCGAGGCTGAAGGACAGAGACTTTCTACAATCTCGGGATCATTTAAATACCACAGATTCCGTCAGACAACCCCATGCACCACCATAGCCTGGAGTCCTGCTGGCTTGGGATCTGGTGGAGAACATGTTGAACACAAGCCAGTAATGCATCTTATGGCAATGAAAGCAAATAAAAAAAAAAATAAAATAAAATAA
This sequence comes from Chloebia gouldiae, assembly GCA_003676055.1. NCBI lineage: Eukaryota > Metazoa > Chordata > Aves > Passeriformes > Passeridae > Chloebia > Chloebia gouldiae. The sequence continues at coordinate 5,350,541 of QUSF01000005.1, read as the reverse complement.
AGTAAAGTAAAATAAAGTAAAGTAAAATAAAGTAAAATAAAGTAAAATAAAATAAAATATAAAATAAAAATAAAATAAAATAACTCAGATGGAACAAAAGGAAAGAAGTTCTGTCCTAGAAAAAAGGAGAGATGGTAGCACCTCCATCCTTGTCATCCAAGGATGACACTCTCACCAATACAAGGTCCCAAGGAACCTGACCTGCCTATGCGAGTAGTCCTGCTTGAGAAGGGGGTGTCTCTTGAGGTCCCATCCTACCAAAACCCACCTATGACTGCATTATCTCCTGATCTTGCATCTGCCACAGCACAGCTCAGAGAACGCCTCAGCCCATTTCACTGTACTTCTTATCCTCTGAGTGGGCTGTCTATAGCCACAAATAATTAGAACAGTCCCAGGCTGTGGGGCTGCTATCTTCCAGAAAGAAGTGCTTAGTGAGGGCATGTTTTATATAGGCTTTCTGGTGTCTACTGACAGGGGAATAGGTCTGCTTTCTGGTCTCACTTGGAACAAGGGCTGATCACAGTAGGAGTGGGGGGGTAAACCAAGGCAACATTAACTCGCTCGCTGCCGTTCTTGGGACAGATGATCTCCGTCAGTCCCTCTGGTCTTGGCTGACTCAGCAGTTCTCCTGTGAATAAAGGAAAAGAGTGAAAATTTTTAAGCATCAGCACAGCAAAAATTTTGCATTTAGTATGCCCTTCCTCACCCCCTCACCAGGTAAACATCCATGACTGATGCAGGTGAGCACTGCAAGAGGGCTTACTGGTCCTGCAATACAAGCAGGTCCCATACATGTAACTGTGGTGAGTGTCCTGAGTACAGCTTGGAGACAGGCTGCTCCCCACACACGTAACAGCTTCGGTCTTTCCAGTCTCTGCTTTGAATCACTGCACACAGCCTCGAGAGCTCCTTAGGGATTTAGAGCATCTAGATGGAAGACTCCCTAATGCCTCTCTCCCTGGGTGCATTTGCCACAACTGCTACGGGACTGCTGCTGCATCCTGTCAGGACCCTTAACTATGCTATACTCTGCTGAGCATGCAAATCCCAGCTCCCAGCTGTCAGCTCTTCCATAACGGAGCCAATACGAGCTCTGTATTCAGTCACTAGCAGTGGGGGACTCTCACAACACCTGGTATCCCTCTGTGAAATTACTTGTGTCAGCTCCACTGTTCAAGTGCCAAGCTGGCAGCTCCTCACTGCTGGCATCCTTGCAGAATGTAGTTCAAGGCAAGACACAGGTCAGCACAGTGAAAGGGGAAAGCCAGTTGCTGAGATGTGCCCACTCCTGGGAAACACTCCCCCAACAGCTTGCTCAGAGCAAATCAAGTTTCCTCCTGGCTCCATTCTACACATGACTGGCCCCAGCAAGGCAGATTCCCCAGCCATCAACATGCCATCTCCTCAGAGTAGTCCACCTACAGTTTAGACACCCAACAGCACCAGAAACACCTCTTGATTGGTGTTTCTGATAGGTATTGCCTTGGAGAGCTGACCCACCTCTGGGAGGAGGATCAGCTCTCAAAGGCAATATGGGATGACCAGCAGGGGCTCAATTGCTCTGAGTTTGCCTGTGAGGGTGCCAAACAGACCTACCCAAAGCAGAGGCACCGGGTCACAACCGGTTTGATCAGTGATTTTCTCTACAGAGGCAGGCCAGCTGTAAGTGAGCTGCAGCCATAGGTCCACACAAAACTCTCTGGACCTATCAATCAAGCAGCCATTGGGAGCTGTCCCCATTTCCACTAAAACACTCAAGACAGATGGTCCTTCGACTCCTCTATTTTTAAATGCACTTGTAATAAATTTCTCTACTGTTAAAGAACATCAGAAAATGTCTCCTTCTGTCTAGTGACTATTGCCGGGCACTCCAGGAAAAACAGAAAAGAAATCACACTTTAAAGTACTACTCAGCCTGTGCAGCAATAGCATAACAGGCTGCCCCATCATGGGGCATGAAGCCCTACAAATGGCGCTTCCCTCTTCTCCTTCCCTGTTCTGCTTCTATTCTCACTTTCAGAAAACAGCATGTCATTTCATATAGTGAAAACAGAGGCGAGGGCTTGGCAAGGAATACGCACACTTCCCCATGAGAGATACTTGTAGGGCCAGCAATTCCAGTTTGCTCCCATAGTCTGCAGTCTGAATTTGGTTTGAGTATCTCCCCTCACCTCACACCTACACTTAAACCTGCACTGGCAGAGCAGCTTTTAAGTGAGGAAGATGCATCTTCCAAACCAGAAGAAATGTGATGGCATTTGCAATTCAAAGTTAAGTCTGCAAGGCAGTATCTTCAATTACGTGAACTGTCATATTTTGAAAGCAGAATTGCACCCCATCAAGCATGTACACCACAGGGCTCCAGCTCCCAACAATTCTCAGGTTTCCAACCCCAGGCTGACTTCCAAACTGTAGTACTGATAACTGTACTGAAAGCACTATCTCTGAAAAACGAGTCACAAAATGTGCACCATTATGCACTTTAAAGACAGGGCTAATAGCCACTAGATCTTAAATCAGAGGAGTGCAATACGACTGGTCTGTCTGCTTGAGCCTTTCCATTCTCTTTCCATCTTCCCACTTCAGAAATACTTAGATGGTGATCTCTCACACAGAGGAGATTGCTGTAGGGTAAAACAGATGTCTGATTTGCAGGCAAAACCCTTGCCATGGCTCTTCAGTCACCCTCCTTTTCTTCATGGCTTTACCATCCTCTCTAGGCTGTCTCTGGGATAAAGCTCACCTTACCCTGTACCCAGCCCCAACCAAATCTCTTCCAGCCCCACTCCCATTTCCTGCTGACATATATGGTGCTCCCCAGAAGAAAGACTTTTCTTACAATTTCTCAGTAAGACATATCACACACCAAGTGGACAGGTCACCTATGCATCTTTACTAGTCATGCCCCTCTTAGCTAAAAGATATCCTGCTGCTTTACTATACTGTTCTTATCCCCTTCTCATTGCAAACTGGTCATCTTTGCTGCACAAATTCATCACAATACTGAACTAGTTATAACTATCTAAATCACACCTCATATCACTACTGAATAAAAGCCAGTGCAAATGCCATTATAATATACACTGTAATGTATACTATAACAAACTAGCATTGAGACACCCTACTTGGATACAACCCTTCAGGCCCGGAATATTTTAGAGGTTTCAGAAACCTCACATTTCTATTCAGAAATTATTCAAACTGTAGATTAGCAATAAAAGTCTTCAGGGCCACATCAGGATGGGAAAGAGGAGATCCAGTGAGGTATTGGACTGATTGATACAAAAGGTTGTTGGCATGGGGAGGTGTTTGCTTGGCTTAATTGGTAAGTTTAAGTGTAGTTTAAATGTAGCACCTTGTGTCTGCAGTACTTGTTCTGCCCCTATGTGCACATTCCTCTGTGAGCATGTCACAAATTTTACTGGAAACGTCAGTTCTGCCTGCCCTCTCTGAAAGGTTGCCTGCAACAGCACACACACAACCATGAAGCTTATCTTAGTCTCAACATGGACTTAGTTTTAATGTTAACTTCCACAGAAGCAATAAGGTTTTAACCAAAACTCCAACTACTTTGTTGTAAGGCTAAAGACTATGACAGTCAAGCATATGAAGAGCAGCTTCATTTTTCAGTAGACAAATCTCCATGACTAAGATTATTAATCTGATTTAAGAGCATGAGCCCTATTTTTAAGGGCACTTTAATGCTGGGTACTTGATGATTAAGGCCTGATGTTTAGATGCATCTAAATCCCAGAGCCTGGTTAAAAGCACCTACTGAGAGCAAATGCTTGAGAAGATGCTCCTTTGCTGCCTCTCTTTGCAATGGCACAAATGGTGCAGAAAAGTTGTATCTGTCCCATGACAACTCTCCTGCTGTTTTGGCACAGAAATTGGTCTCCACAGCTTGGTGAAATGTGCTGCCCAGCAAGTTAAGGTTGAGGCACAAACCAAGATCCTATCATGAAACTACCATGGTCAGTTTGGCTGCTGCCATAAGTTGGTTTGTAAACACCCCCAGGCAGATGGGCTGAGCGTGTCATGCTACCCACATAATTTAAAAGAAATGTGCTACACCTGGGCAGTTGCGATGTTCTTCACTGCCACAGTTTTATCCCAGAACACACACAGGCACAGTCTCACTCAAACCTCATGCCAGTGATCAGACCCATGCATGCTGCAAAGCACACTTCTCTGGCCTTTAGAAAATACCCGTGAAATGCCAGATACCCGTGACAAATCCGAGAGCTAGGAGAGAGGCTGACAGCAAGAAAAGCGAGTAGTTGTAGCAGTGTTTGGTTACTCCATGCTGGCAGCCAGACAGTGTCAGCTGTAAGCCTATTTGGCTGCCTAACAGAGAGGAAGGTTGGCATGCAGGAAGAAAATCCCACCTAGACCACTTGCCTTCATGCAGTTCCCACTGCAGTGGCTGTGGTAAGTAGCCCAAGTTCCCCATTCATGTATCAAGAATCTGCTGCAAGGGCATAGGGATGAGGTACTCTAATCCAGACTGTCACGCTATCTCCTCTCACTCAGAGCTCCCAGGACAGTACATTTGCACAGTACCAGCCTGATGATGTGTATCATTTTCATGCTGTCAGGATCTGGGCCCCATTGGGACAAACAGCCAGCAGTGGATGAGCAGGACCTGACCCCAGCTCTGTGGTGTCGCTTCTCTCTCTTCAGTCTGCCAGGGACCTGAGGATATATTTATTGCTCATGCTTTACAACAATGGTGTGAGAGCCAAAACCAAGCTGTTCCTACATCTTGCCTTGCTTCAGCACTGACCCACTTATTCCATCATATATCCTAGAGCTGCCCCAGTCAAGGACTCACTGGGACAGCCTCAGCGCTCATAGGTTCTCTTACCCTAAATCCCTTCTCACTCTTCCTCCTTGCTGAAGGCCTTCCAACACAAACAACTGCAAGTGAGGTTGACTGGAGATAGACTTTACATCATAGCCTCAAGTGCTTCTCTGTCAAGCCTCCTTTGACTAATCTTTGCTTGTGACATCTCTCAGCACAGCATTCAGCAGTCATGCCTTCAGAAGAATAGAGAATAGAACACTTCAACACTGCCTGCATACCCAAAGCACATGCCTCATGCTTGGTTTCCAACAGCAGTCAGAAAACAGGGCTCACATGAGAGCCTGGGCTCTCAGAACACCCCTCTGCCTTGCATGTAGTCCCCTTTCATCCATATGACTGCAAAGAAATTGGGACTGGAGAAGCTACAGCTTCTGTGTCTGGCTGTTTGTTGTTTGAGGTTCAATAGCTGGAGCACTTACTCAATTACATCAAAGCTGTCACAGAGGCAGGGTGAGATGAATACCCACGTGCACAGATTTCCCCTTCTGCTTTAAGTGCAGGAAACGCCCTCACACGCCAGGACTTTGCAGTCAGCTCTAGAAGAAATCTTCCAGGAGTTTTGGCAGAAGGAAAGGGAAGGAGATGGTGTCTCACAACAAGCCTGCATTTACTCCACACTATTTAAATCTTCTCTGCTTAGATGAAACTAATTACTTGCTTCATACAAATGTTGCTGTGCACGACACACAAGCTTATTCTCAAGCACTGTGCACAGAAAATACTGCTCTGTACTGGTATGAATTTTTAATATGCTCCTTGCAGCACTGCCTGCATGTCACGCACAAAAATATTCCCCAGAAAGATAGAACACTGCACTTGATTTATTTCTGGAGTCCTGAGCGACCTGATCTACCTAGCCTGCTTGAGACAGAGGGCTGGATAAAGACCTCCAAGTTAGGATTTAATATTTTTTTCGCACTGCAGGTCATTCTCCTGGCCACAAAACAACAACAACAAAAAAGAGCAGAGCAGGGTGAAATGCACATTATGAATAAAAGTTTCATAAACCTCATGTTGCAGTTCCCAGTCAGAGGAGCTTAGAACTAGCAAACAAAATCAACAACAAAACTCCCAGCCTGTCAAAGAGCCCTACTGGGAGAGACTGCTGTGCAAAAAAAGGCAACAGAGAAGAAAAATTCTGTTGGTAAGTAATGATCACAACAGCAGGCTGGTGAGCAGAACCACCCATCAGGTAAAGCACATGCCTAGGAACAAATGAGCCTGGGATTTGAGAAGAAAAGGAAGGCTTGAAAACAAAAAGAAAGCTTGCTCTGGAGATGTGAAGTGGGAAAGGCCACCAGTTGCAAGACAAAGGACTAGCCTACAGAGGTGAGTTCCCAAGACCAGAAGCTGATAGCACAGAGAAAAGGGTGCAGAGAGAAAGGGTCAGAGCTTTCCAAATTATGCAACAGGAACCAATTGCTCCTTTGAAGGGCTCAAGACCAAAAGTATCAACAGCTTCCTTAAGCACAGAGCAGCTCCTGTGGCTGCCCAGCTCCAATCTAGAGCATCACAACTGCTAGAGGGCAGGCTCAGCCTAGGCTGATCCAAGCACTGGACAACTTTCTAGCTCCTGCATTCACAGTGTCAGCTGTCTCGAGAGACAGCACCTCCTCTCTAGGCCTCACAGCTCTGGCTGTGGACATATATATGGCTCACCTTGCATACTTCCCCCAGATGGCTGCACAAGAAGTTTTTTTCCAAGGCTCTTAAGTCATGTGAGGTGAGGGAAACACAAAACTAGCTTTGGAAACAGACAGCACTGCCTCCCAGCTTGGAGCTGACAGGTCAAGCTTCAGATCCCAGAGCTGCATTTCTCCAGGTCAGGAACCCTGGAGGTGCTGCAGAAGCGGGGCTCTGCTCAGCTCAAGCCTGGGCAGCTTTTCCCCCAGCAGCTGAGATCACCCTGCACTTTACCTCCTACCTAAGGAGCTACCAGGCTCATTACCCTGGCAGGAAGCCCAGGGCTGTGCCAAAGGCTAAGGTGCTCTGCAAGGCCTGTCCAGGAGCCACAGGCAGACAGATGCTGTACCTGGCAATCACTGACTCTGATTTCTGCCACTCAGGGAATGGGAGAGTCACACAAACACAAGCTATGGTCTGGAATGCTTAAGGGGGTTAAACACCATCCATCTTCCCCAAGTCATTATAGAGTCAGCTAGCTCTTAACGCATCACTGTCACAGCAAAAGAGGACATTGACACACCTGAGGATTTGCAAAAGCTCTGGGGAAACCCTTGGCACTGGACTGAGCACACCTCTGGGTGGAGAACTTGAGTGCAAAGTCCTCTGGGAGTTCCACTCAACAACTACAGGGGGTTAATTATTCAATTTCAAAATACCAAAGTACAAATCCCACACTAGTTTTCCCCTCATGAGTTATTTGAGATCATCCCTTACCAGTGTGGCTGTACAAGGCTTCCAAGCACAAAACTTGGAAAACTCTTATGTTTTCCTAAAACATTAGTTAATTATATTTTTCTCAGGCACATAGAAATTAACTATAGTTATAAATGGAATTCAATTAAAAGCAAATTAAAAAAACCCTTACATTCCCCAAACCACACAATTTAGTACTTCCCATCTGCAGACTCACAAACATAAATGCAGAGAGCAGTAAATGATCAAAACAGCTCCATCAAAATAACTCCAGGAACAGTGGTGAAAGTTGGAGCCTTCTGTCTCCTGCTGGCAGTATGAAATAAGCAGTTCTGAGAAATAAAAGATGGTTGCCATCTAACCTGCTCCTAAGCCATTGTGGGTAAATGACTGACCATCAATGTGGCTGCACAATGAATGCCACTTCTCTCTCCTCCTTCTGCAGTCCATGAGATATTGAGTGCAGACAGCATGTATGCCAGGTAACACTGACATCTCAGCAAATTGCCATGAGAAGAGAGGGCTGTGACTTTTGACACTACTGCTCCTTCCAAAAAGATGAGGAGAGGGGATGAAGTAGATGCCATTTCTCCACTCTGTTCCATCAAACTCAATCTATTTCAAATAGTACTTCAGAATGAGTAGCCTCCCTGGTCCAGCTTCATCTCTCCCTATTCTGCTAGCCACTCCATCTCTCTTCTCCCTGTGCAGTAGGGAAGGTGGGAACAAGCCATCTCTTCCCATTAGTGACCAGAGTAGACAATGGAGAAAGGACTTGACCAAAGGGGACAAGCAAACAGCACAGCATAAAGTCTTAGAAAAATGAGAGGGGGCACTGGGAGAGATTGAGAAAATAAAACATCCTTCAAATTGCTGAATGTTTTGCTGTTCTTCTAATATCTGAAAAGCTTTTTGAATTGGCAGGCTGCAACACAGCACTTTCTGACAACTGCAATACAAAGCCATGAAAAATTGATTTGCTTCATTAACATTTTAGGACCTTATTAGCTGGAACGAAATTGACTGTCAAGGCATTTTAAGGGAGAGTCATGGTGTAATGAGCTCAGTGCGAATTATCCTCATCCCAGAATAGAAACAGGCCTGTCACTGAGTAACCAAGCCAAGAATCTACCTTTTGGTTATTTTTAATTCCACCCCTTCAGCCATATCTGCCATAAGCACTTTTTCAGTTTGCCAAGGCAAGGCACCAGCTAGAGACAAAGCTGCAGCCAGCCCCAACCTGTCTGTTCTCATCCAGGAACAGTGAGGGACAACTGCACACAGAGCATCCACCTGAACACTAGATACCACTGGCTGCAGACAGCCCAGACAGAAACAACTCCCACCAGTCTCAGCCCATCTTTCCTAACAGTAATTTCAAAGCTATTACTCCTCCATCACAAAGGAGATGCTGACCCTTTTTTCATCTAGATGATCAGCACACTGCAGGTCCAACTAAATTGAAAAAAAAAAAAAAGCAGTTTAAAGGAGTTCTCAAAGCCATTACGACTGATAAACAGTTAACAGGCAGGATCCACTGAAGTCTGCAGGGAGTACCAGGACTTGTCACCTCTGTCTGTGTTTGGGTCACAATACATTAATAGGTGGCCATGTGAAAAGCCAGCCCCCAGAGCAGGCTGTACAAGACTCAGTCCCACTGACTTCCAGCGTTATGCAACTGATGAGACAAAGCCAAGACTCTGCCTGACCTTTTGCTAAATTCAGAGAATTAGTCAAGTCTGCGAGACGTATTTCCTCACAGTAGTCTAGCTACTAATATTGCACCCAGAACTGGCTGATTGTTTTCTGCCTGCTCCAACACAAAAACTAGAAAGCCTTAGTACAGGTACTACATAGTGCACTTGAGGAAAAGCAAAAGGAAGCACCTGATGCAGACTGCTGCAACACAAGGGCTCACAAGCAGACCCGACCATTAACTGGCGAAGTGTCCTTAAGCATTACTAAAGAGACAAATCCGTGCGCTGATGTCATCTGCTGATGACAGACTAAGGCTGGGAGAGCACTTGAGACAAGTCTTTTCCCCTACTGGCTGGCTCCTTCCTCACAAGATGTCCATGAATGCCATGGTTAAAGGTAGGATTCTGGCTAGGAAGCTCCTCTTCTAGAAGTTGACAAGTGTCCAGCTGGTAAGTGAAAAACTCGGAGTTTTCCCCTGTAGTAACCTTTTACACTCTGCCACAGCATCCTTTCTTTTCTTCTCTTCCTTTTTTTTTTTTTTTTTTTTCATTTACTTACCTTTTGCCAGCCAAGAAAAAGGAGAACAAACCAAAACACACATGCAAGACATGCATCTATGTGTTCTGCCCAACAGTTTTCTCTGAGATTAAGTAAACTTCTTTCTGGGTAAAAGTAACTTGACTCCATGAGTTCTTGCCTTAGGGCTATTCCAAGGTTACAGTGTGTTTTGCAAACTGAACTGGAAGGAACTGTATTTTCAGACCTGTGGTACTAAGTATTCTCTTAGATCACTTAAGGTGAGATGCATGCACAATATTCCTCTGTAAAGCTATTTTGGTCACCCTAAAACACTCTCTGTTCATCAGGACAACCAAAGAGCCCACTTAAACACAGGAACATTTTTTTTTTACCCTTCAATATTGACTGGTCTAAGGAGAAAAGTCTTTACACCAAAGGTCCTGCTCATATTCAAATGTTAAATCAAGTGTTTTACCTGCTTATTGAACCAACTTGAGCTCATCCCTGTTCTAATCTATCAACATGACTTCGTATTGAAGTCACTTTACTGGAGAATTTGGTCTATGCATGTACATCACAAAATTTATTCTAGGCTCATGCTTAATTTGAACAAAATGCCTCCTTGGAATTTTTCCTTCAAAGCTATCCACTTTCTACATAATAATAACTAACTCCACACTACATGCTGTCCACAGGTATGGCTTTAGCTGACCGCGAAGCTGGAGGATCAGAGAGGTTTCCTTAATTACAAGGACATCATGTACAACTTCCTTCTTTGCATATATTTGTATAATTTATGCTCTAGTTTGTTAAGTACATCTTTAGTTCAAGTGTTTCTCCCTTGTGAAACGAAGTGTGATGTAGATTTGCATCAAGACATATGGCTAAAATCAGAGGGAGCAGAGCACCAAGACTAGTAGCCAATTCTCCTTTTGGAGCAGAAAAATTGCATAAAGCCACTATAAAAGCACAGCTGGTGCACATGGAAGTGCCCAAGCAGCACTCCACAGAGCTCAGAGCCTTCCTATACCAAAAGAGGTGGAAACCTGATTTTTGTTTCAAATCTGCTCTTTTTGTTTGGCCTAAAGTATCTTTTGTTATTACCAAAATTGCAGTCTTCAAAGTCTGAGTGATGTGCTGGCTTTCTCTTGCTCAATGATAGAATGAAGCTCTGTCCTTTTACAATTAACAGCTTTTACTTGCTCCCTTTTCCAGAGGGGATGAGAACTAATCTTCAAACTTTTCTTTTTGTGTTGATTTGTGATTCCTCAACATTTCAAATAATTTATTCACTCTCCCCTGAACCATCTCATTCCCCAATGTCCAAATAGATGACAGACAACTAATTGCCATAAATCAATGCAATACCTAGCTTTTTCTTACAAATACCTTTTTCCCAATGAAAAGAGCTTGTTTATGAACTTAATATGATTATCTCTGCTGAGACCAATTGCTTTTTATCCTACCATTTGAATGCCTCCCAATGAGAAGTCATGAGAATACAGAAACAATAGCTTTGCTACTTAACTCTTACAGAGTTCATTGCCTGCTAAATGCCATCTGGTCTGGCTTCTCAGTGCCCAAAAGTCACCTACAGCATCCATCTTTGCTGTTTAAAAATCACTTCTATGGTAGTCACATGTTACTGTAACAGGAAGGACCTCTGGGGCCCAGAATGAATTCATCAGCCTCCCAGGGAAGCAGCAGTGCTGCCAGGAGAACATTTAACTCCTCCACCATTTCCTCTACTCCCCTCCCTGCACTTTTCTCTCATAGGGAATTCTGTGCTAGAGCAGAGCTCTCTCCTGGTCCCTCTATTTGTGCTGCAAACCAGTATTACTTGTAGGTTTTCACCAAGTGGGTAACTCTAGGGTACTTACTCACCAGTGTCATTGGTGCCTGGCCTCCCCCCTCCTTCAGATGTTTTATCAACTCAACTGAACTGCAAGGTTACTGCCTTTCCTCTGGATGAATCTGTCTTGGGGAGGAACCACCTTTAAACTTCCCAGTCATCAACTTACACTGATCAAAGAGGAAACTCAAGGATATCTCAAGCATACACTGGAGGTATACCAAGAGTGACTGAAAAAATCCCAATACTGGGATTGAAAAAAACCAGGAAGCAGCAGAATGCTTGCTCTCAAACACCAAGTGCCAGAGTTCAAGTCCCCAGTCAGGCTTGCTCTGAGGGGAGGTCAAGCAGGTGTAGCAGCTCAAGAGGTGGCTACGGAAGCAGATATATTTCAGAGCTACTATAGAGTTCACACACTGTTCTATTACATGCACTTTCCACAATACAGTAGCGGAGCAACAGCCAAAGAAATAAGGTCAATTACACACACTGTATGTCATTGCCATTACAAGAGAAGTAAATGCTGCCATTTGTCCAGGACCACAGCTTGTTTTCAGATGCAGGAGGCTATAGAGGACTACCAGTGTTTTGGACACAGAGGGTTAAAAGAGGGAGTAGAAGTCAGACTGGACTAGATTGAGCCTTTCCTTCTCTCTATCACCAGTCTGCTCCGTGAGTGAAAAATTCTGAGAAAACACAGACCTACGAGCTGTCTCTGTCTGGGCATGTAAGGATTTTGCATGCTTGGTGCTACTGGAAATGTGTCCCACAGTTCTGGACTTCACCAGCAACCGCCTGGGAGCCAGACAGGGGCACCTGCCTTCCTCCTCCCTGAGCTGGTTCACTCCCACCTCCCTCAGTCTCCTGCATTTTGTTCTTAAACACTCAAGCCATGAGAGCAGTCCTCCAAGCAAGGCAAAGCTTTATTAAAAATGACTTCAGATTAAAAAGGGGTTTTAAATCCTTTTGTAATGATGACCGGATTATCCGCATCACGCTGCATTATGCAACTGAGAATAAAGCAGAACAGAGCAAGGGGTAAAAGTGCTGTCTCCTGCAGAACCATAACTTTGTAGGCAGCTCTCAGTTCCAGTGCTCACCTGCAAGATTCAGATGTCATCGGGTGCACTTGCTACATGCCAGAGAAGCAGAATCATGCACAAAACTTGTATGATGTAGCAGATAAAGAGCAGAGGCTGTTTTGCCACACAGCTTTCAACCAGAGGTGCTATTTCAGGGAAATACTGATGCTAAATGCTTCAGGAAGCACAGCTAAGAGTAATAAACTCTGACCTGAAGCCTGGGCATGGGTCTGCCATAAAACATGACAACTTGTGATCCCATACTGGTGATAAACCAGAGGCTGGTCAAGAACTGCCTTCAAGGTGCCCAACCTCACTACAAGGACCATGCTGCCAGCATTCACCCTGGTGCGCAGGGGCAGGAGTAGCCATGCAGCAAGTGAACAGCCAGACTGCTCAGCTTCCCTTAGCCAAAGACACATGGCCACACTTGCACACCTGCCAGCTTTTAATGGGAAGCACTGCAAAGTGCTGGGCCAGAAGTCCAAGTCACAGATCCAGAGCCAAGCTCACACTTCCCAAAACAGCCCACTAAGCATCTCCTCTCATCACACCCTCTTCAGCCCAATGGTTGGTTGGGGGGGGGGGGGCATTTCTTTTTTTATTTTTACTTCTTTATTTTTTTAAAAATCAGATCCTGTCTGAATTACTAAACTGAACATGATCTTGCCGTGTTCCGCAACATTTTCTTAACATTGTGGTAAACTTAACTGTAGGCACTCAAAAAATGTGCATGTGTGTATGTACATAATATGCTAAAGACTCATCAGAGAAGTAAGATGTGATTTATTTCAAAGAAGGACAAAGAACAAGCTAAAACTAACAGGCAGCTTCAAAAGCTTTGTGGTAGCTTTCCATTACAAAAGACACAGAGAAACGTAATTTTGTTTTTTCTGATCCCAAGAGAAGGTTCCCAAACTTTTCTTTCATCTAAGGAAGTCTTAAGTTTGGCTGAGCTTTTGAGGTACAAACATATTGCTTAGGAAAAGACGCACACAAGAGTCAACTCTCGATTGTTTATTTCAGCCCCTCACCCTAGGAAGGCTTCAAGCTGACCACAGCAGCCACTTGCTGAGCTGAATTATTTGCCTGTGCAAGCATCAGTTATTTCCAAAATCCAGTAATGATCACCTCAGAGCCTGTAGGGCTCCCTCTGGGCACACACATGCTCCTTTGAGAAACTACAACTTTCTTGCTTACTCAAGCTGCCATGAAAATGTCACCCAATGCTAGATCACAGCATGATCCTTCACATGACTGCATGAGCAAGACTCCCTGCCCAGAACTCCTGACACCACAGGTTCAGGTATGCAGATCTGGCTGGACCTTTTAGTGAGAACAAAGCCCACTGGAGTTTCACTCCCTACATAGCCCTCTAGCACCACCATGAACCTGAACAAAAGCACTTGGAGATGACTAAAGTTCCAGAGTTAGACTCACATTGCCTCCATTTTCACCCGCTGAACATTTCTACACAACTGTCCACCAGAAGTTTAAAACTATGATAAAGAAATAAAACCATGCTCAGCAGATTTCTGAGATATTGAGGTCAACAAAAAAAGGCATCTCTTCCCAACATCCCAGCTGTCTTCCTTCACTCCATCTCAATATGAAAGCAGGTGTGGGATGTTCAGAAACAAGTCAGAAGGCTGTCGAAGCAGAGCAGTTAGTTATCATGAAATATGAGCTTGAACCTCCATAGAGAAAGTTTTAACAAAAGAGATGGCTTAAAAAACACTCAAACAAATAAAAACCCCAAACCAAAATGAGTCAGAAAGTTTGAAAGCTTGAATAACATATTTCTGACACCAAGAGCTAAAGGTGCTCAGCAGGACATGCTTCCACCAGTGCATTTTCCAGGCGGGGATGGCTCAGTCCTAACAGTGGTCCTTAGAGTGTACAGTGAAAGATCCAGTATTAAAGAGACCTGTGAAACCAAGGCATGACTAGGTCCCAAGTAAACTCCCATTACATCTTCTGCTTTGCTGCCAGTCAAACATCTTTCCTATACTGTCCTCCTTGACTGGAGGATGAGTGAAGTACTGGGGTGTGTGTGTGTGTATTAAAATCCATCTGCCACTTACTACATCTACAAGATGTTGAAGAAGTTCACAGCCATCAAAGCTCTGAGCCCCAGAGACCTTCTACTGAGCAGGCAGGGCTTGAGAAAGCTGAGCAGGGCTGTAAGGGGGCCGCAACACAGCACTGGCACATACTCAGCATGAGCAGGCTGCCCTCAGAGCCCTGAAGCTGCAACACGGCCGCCTGACTTCACAGAAACAAATTTCTTTCTTCACACTGTAGCCATCACTTAGTGCCCAACCAAAATAGATTTAAGCTGTTCCATAGTAAAAATAACAGCAACCAAGAAACATTATGTCAGATCACAGGAAGGGGAAGCTCTTTTTTGTTAGGTTTTCTAAATTTAGCCACTTTGATATACCAGAGTCATATGGATATGAGACTTTTCCAAATCTAGTGCATGCCATCACTGTCTGAAATAAGAGCATGAAAATCTCTCGGACAAAGAAAGAGGCTGTTCAAAAGGAAGATTTAGAGAAATGCACAGGGAGCTGAAAATTCATTTGATTATGCAACGAGTGTAAGTAGGCCTGGTGCTTGCTGCTGACTCCCTGGTTTGGAAACCTGCCACCAAGCACCCTGTGCTTCAGCACATTCAACCTCATCCAGCAGTTCTGCCTATAAAATTGTAGTAGGTTAACCCTGGCTGGATGCTACATGCCCACCAAAGCCACTCTATCACTCCCTTCCTCAACGGGACAGGGGAGAGAAAATACAATGAACAGCTCATTGAGGTAAGAGCAGGGAGAGATCACTCACCAGCTGCTGTCACAAGCAAAATAGACTCGACTTTGAAAAATTACTTTGATTTTTTTACCAATCAAATCAGAGAAGGATACTGAGAAATAAACCCAAATCTTAACAACACCCTGCCTTAAATCTTAAAACAATCTGCCCTGGCCAGTCCCTCTTCCTGGGCTCAAGTTCACTCCTGACGTTTTCCTCCTAATTTTGTCTACCTCTTCCCTCTCCACAGAGGGTCAGGAATGGGATCTGCAGTCAGTTCATCACAGATTGCCTCTGCTGCTCCTAGGAGAAGGACTCCTCACACTTTTCCCATGCTCCAGTGTGGGGCCCCATCCCACAGACTGCAGTTCTTCATGGACTGGTGTCCCTCATTGGGTCATAAGTCCTGACAGCACACCTACTCTAGTGTGGAGCTCCTCTCTCCATGGGTCCACAGGACCTGTCTGAAGTCTGCTCCAGCACAGGCTTCTCAGGGATCACAGCTGCCTTTGGCATCTACCTGCTCCAGCTGCAAATGCTGCTGCAAGGGGTTTTGGTTATTCTCCCCTTCTTATATGTATCCCAAAGGTACTACCACCATTGCTGATGGGCTTGGCCTTGGCCTTGGCTAGCGGTGAGTCCATCTTGAAGGCATCTGGCATTGGCTGTCAGGGAGATGGGAAGTGTCCAGCACCTTCTCACAGGAGCAAACTCTGTAGGGCCCCATTCCTGCTACCAAAACCTTGCCATGCAAACCCAATACAAAAATACAGCAAGGGCGTAAGAAGCAACGTGCAGACCAGGAGAGGAAACAAAATCCTTCATCTCTTCTCACTGCAGTAGCACAGACATATAAAAGGATAGGTTTGTCCATCTTCCCCTGCCTGGTACGTCCTGGAAATGTGGAGAGGTCCATCTGCTTGTTTCCCTCTGAACACGGAATGCTGGCTTCCTGAAGATACAGTCCAGATGAGGCTTCCCCAAGAAAGTCAACCCATCCAAAGGACTACCCAGGGAATACTTTGAGCCAGAACTGATTATTCCAGCTCTCACTGCTTGTTCCTAGTTGGGCTGCTCAGCAATACAGTGGTGCAAAATGGAGTGACCCAAGAAGTTCAACATTGGGACAGAGGCTCACTGGCTCAAAGCCCACATTAAGGCAGTGGAGGCCAAGACAGCAGCAGTTTTCTCAATCTACAGCACACTGTAAAAAACATTTTAGACCCAGAAACAGCTCTCTGTAATTAAGTGAGAGTTTGTCACCACACAGCTGTTGCTGAGTCAGACACCAGTTTGTCTGGATTTGCAATTTCCCATGCCCTGCAGCTAATCCCTGGCTCCTCTTCAATTTGCAAGATGCCTTCTGTAGTGCAGATCTCTCAAAGGTGTGCAGAGCAGCCTGCTGCCATCCTACTGTCACTTCTGCTCCAGCTCCTCTGTGTCCCATAATGACTAAATCCCCCTGCTAAGGAAGGTCGTTGCTTCTGTGAGCCAATCACAGCTTCACAGATGAAGAATTCCAAAAGAAGGGGACAGTTAAGTTATGTAGTAGCCTCAAGTCCCACTTTGGTGCCATATAGACACGGTCCCAGCTGTTCAGCTCTTTTGTGGGAAAAAAAAAAAGAATTCTACATAAACAACTCAAACTATTCACTATTACACATCACACTAAATACAGCTGCATATTATTATATGTTGAGGATGTAATCTTGAAAAGTGCAAAGCTCAGTAAATTGACAATCATGCTATTTTCCCCATAATGTAGTAAAAAAGAGCATGTGTACAGACTGGTGAGTTAGACATGATCTAAATATAGATAGAGGGTGGAAAGATAAAAATTCAAGTGTCAGGAACGTCAGTATGAGATGACTGCTTCTCAGAATGGATCTTTATCACCAGCCATTGCTCCATCTTTTGGTACTTCCTTTATTGATCTAAATTTAGCTGAGAATTTTAATGAGAGATGAAAATGCAACTGTTCGGACATAGGCAACAGGAATATTTAGAGTACAAGACTGATGTCAGCCAGCCTCAGACACAGGTCCCTGCCTCTCCATCCTCCACACTGTACACAGCCTGTGCATTTCAGCTCTGCATATTGCTAAGTTCTTGCTTTCTAACACTATCTGTTCAGAGAAAAACTGTTTGCCATCCATACCTGACTACTGCCTTTAGGAAAGAGGCCACAGGGAGTGGAGAGAGGTACTAAATAGCCAGCAACAGAGTTCCACAACAACAGCAAGAGATAGCTATAGATGCAGCAGGCAGCTGCTGCACCATGCAGACTCATGGTCTGTACTGCAGGACAATTTTGCAATTCTGCTGTGTCCATCATAAACTTTCTGAAACAGTGTGACAAAGATGCCTCTTTCTTTTGCTGCAAGAAGCTCTCCCTCTGTATGTTGGCCATGTAGCAAGTGGGGGGAGTCTTCCTAAATGTGAGAACACTTGTTTTGGGATAGCCTAGGGGGAAATCAGCCCTTCTAGGAGTCCTCTGCTGCCAACCTTGCACTGATACAGAAGAACCAAATGCACTGCACATCTCTCAAAGTCAAGCAAGGCCAAATAACTGTGCACCTTCAATATTTTTCCACTGCGTGGTTTCGTGGGGCAGAAACTGCTAGATGCATTGGAAGCAAATTAGCACCTCTGCCTCAAATCAAACCCTGCAGATTTTGATGCTGTGGAAACCACAGCCAATTAATTTTTCAGGAAGTTCATAAACAATCCTATCCTGCTGTATTGCAGGATCTGTGCCTTATCAGATACCACTGCTCACTGGGTATTGCTGGAGAGAAAAACACCTGCTAAAAATTTAAAGAACACACTCCAAGAGGAATTCAGCACACAGATTGGAAAGTTACTATGTACACGTGATTCAAGAAACAAGTCTTGAGTGAAGTGTGCCATAATTTGGTATTCTGTTAGGACAAAAGCCTACCATATTAATTATATCACCAGTCATTTGTGGGCATGAGGCATATAAATCCCTGTCCTACCACTGTTGTACCTTTGTTTTGTTCCTGGCACACTATCACAGGAAGAGACTGAACTCTATAGAAAGCAACAGGTACTATGAATGAAGGAGGAAGGAGCTTTCCCAGAACACTGTAGGTTCCCTCAGATAACACAAAAATGCTTCTCTAAACTGGACTCTTGGCAAACATCATCCTAAAACGGGATAAAAGAGATATCCTGGTATTGCTGCCATAAAGAATCTTGCAGAAATGCACTTGGAAAAGCTTGCAAAATCTCACCAATAAAAGCCCAGCAGAAGTCTCCCATCATCTTATCTGCATAACTCAATGTATCCTATATCAACAACAATACAGTTGCTTCCTGGCGTGTTCAAGCACCAAATCTGAGTCAGCACTTGGCAATACAAAGCAGGTCTGAACAGGATTTGAGACTGAACTTTATTTTGTGCTGAAGGTTACTTGCCCTCAGAGTTCAGTCTAGTCTGATCTTCACAAAGCACTCAGTTTCATGGCCTTCCCAACTGAAGCACCTTGCTCATCTCAAAGCTGTTGTTTGGTTCATATAAGAGCTTGCCATGCTCAACTGCCAATTCAAAATTAATGCTACCTTGTAATATCCGTAGGTCCTAGGCCATTTTCACACTCACCCCCCAGGAATCCACAGCTAAAACCAGTAAGGAGTGTACTCAGTACACCTTTGGGTAAAGCTCAGAGCTCTTGAAAATGACCACTGGGAAAACAAAAAAAAAAAAAACCAAATCTGAAATTAAGGTCTTGCTTTAAACCACAACCAATTCCAGCAGGCAAGCACTCCAGCAGTCACAGCTCAGTCTGAGCACAGCCTCCATCCACTGGCCACAGACAAGTTACCCCCAGCCACAGAACCTGCCTAAGTCTGAAACCACAGTACCACTGACCATGTTGGCAACCCGATCAGAATTGCTACCAAGCTTTAGCCAGGAAAATACCACAAGTGCAATATGTCTTCAGCCTCCAGCAGCCTCCTGAGGAAGAACCATTAAGCCCTCCAACGTGGGGATGTTCAGTCCATCTGAACATATCAAATTAAATTTCTAACAAAGCGACCAGCCTTTTTTTTCAGAGGTCTCTCACCCCCCGTTTCAGTTCTTACATCTGATTTCCCAGAAGGGAAGTGCTAGAGCACAAAATTCTCCCACCTGGTCTAGCTGTAACAAAGGCCACATTCACATAGGTGACCTTGCCATCTGAGGCTGTAAACTTCATCCATGCAACAGCTTCTAAAAATACCACGGTCTCCTCATCCTCTGTATAAGACATCTCTTTCATGCTGTGGTCACAAGAATCCCATCAGCTCTCCTGATTGTAGGCAAGACCAACATATAACACACCATGGAGGCAGGCTGAGACTCCTGTAACCTAAGTGCATTACTTTCTTAGACACAGGTAAGTTCTTAGCTAGTCAAAAGCACTGACATGTTTTGTTTGCAGCAGAGGAATTCGGTGCTTATAATTCACGCAGCACTTTAGGCACTCCCTTCCTACTCCTTCTCCCTACAAGGAGCTCCCTGAAATAGGCATCCCACAAGCTCCAAAGCACCTGAGAAGAGGTGATATTATTTGGCACCAGGCTGCTTACTCTAACAGTTGTCCACGTCTGTGTGACAAATAAGGAGAGAGAGGTAAAAGGCCACAACTGATGATCTTATACTCAATCCCCAGAACAAAATTTTATTTACTTATCTACAGAGGTTATTCTTCCTCTATTCACGATGGGGTGAGATAGAAAAAAAATTTGTACACTGATGACTTCCAAGAATTCAAACCCCCCACAGGACTTTTCACTACATAAACATTTCCCCTTCTTCCCTAGCAAATTGTTTTCAAGAGCCAAACAAGTAGACTGCATTATTATTAGCAAATTACTAATTGCAGAGCACGCTAGGCTATCACAGTTGCCTGCTTAATACTGCAAAAACAATTGACACCACAGCATACAGGAGAATTACCTACCAGATGCACTCTTATTTTGTTTTTAAACTGATACTGTTTTTTCACATGTCTATCCCAATGTCAAGTAACATGTTCACATCCCCAGATGACAAAGTTTCAGCACTCTTGGTGATTTCCCACCATCCTCTCCTGAGGTGCATGAGGAGTTGACCCTGTAATACACCTGCACACGGATCGTTCACGTGCTAAATCTCAACTAAACTTAAACAGGAAAACTTTTCCCACTTCAGTGTTTGTAGAAGCAGGTATCATATCACCAGATGTGTGAGCACACAAGACAATGCAAAGCATGCTTCATGACACCTGAAAGCATGTGAAGCAGCACAAAAACCAGTCCTCACGTAATCAACTGACTCCAGAGAGGGTAAAACCTCCAACAACAGCTTATCTCACCATCACAGTCAGTAGCTTTTAAACAGATCTCACACAATGCCACAAAGAATCATTTGGTACCCAGCAACTCTTTTATAGGTCATTTCCTGCAGAAACAAATTTCAACAACTGTAATTAAAAAAACACAAACAAAAAAAAAAAGTAATGCACTGAAGGCCAAGAACTCTGCTTTGCCTCACGAACCAAACCAAAAAGATCCACTCAACCAAATCTAGCATCTTGCTGGTTCAGTGATGGCAGATCAAAGTCCAGAGGCTCAATGCCCAGAGATGACCCCCATGGGGAACAGGTCAGGGCAAGACAAGTTGTTAAGGGACAAACCAGAAGAGCTTCCCTGTACCAGAGCAGATATAACAGGAAAGCTTTCTTTTATCGGAAATGCATAGGAACTTCTTGAGTAAGGAAGAGGATTCCTTCAAGCAAGAAAGAGGATTTCTTCAAGCAGTGTTAAGTGTGCATGTTGCCATTCTAATTTCAAGTAATTTTAGCAAGTTCTATATTAAGAGCTTTAAAAAAAAAAGCCCCCAAACACACACAATATGAGGTAACCAGACACTGCAGGACAGCAGTAAGAAGGCCTTTTTTCTGGCATCCACATTCCCTCCTGTTCCTGCATCCTCTCGAGCCAGACTGTCAGGCACAAGCCCTGGTCTGCACTGACTACTTCAGTTCTTTCCAAAGACTGATTCCCACATCTATACCCCAACAGGGACAGTCCCATGGAAACCATCCACTCTGCATACCACACTCTTTCTCTGGCAATTTCTCAGATTCTTCCAAGACCACAGAATATTTGTCGTCCTTTTCAACACATTGTTTATATTAGAGGACGCCTCAGCCACTAAACAAGAGGACTTCAAATACGGACCTTGCAGCACACAGGTTAGTATGAAGGAAATCTCTAAAAATCTGTGGTGGCATATAGTACAGCAAGTCACACCAGTCAAGGTTGTCACTTCAACAGCACAGAAATCAGCTCTAGTTGGTAAACTTAAATTATCCATTCTAGAGCCACAGAATGACAGTAGCTTCCCCAAGTCAAACAACCAATCTCTTCTCTTCTTCTCTTAGACCACAGGGTCCTGTTCAGCTTCATCATGCCACCAAGATCACCCACATTCAAAGCTCACATGGTGCTGAAGACTGGTCTCACTGTCTCCAATTAGTACTCTGCTGCAGGTACAGCCTGCAGGGTAGTGTGACAACAGCCCCAAAACAGCCACAGCATCTGCTTTGAAAGTCAAGTAAAAAAGACTCCACCTGCAAACAGGGAAAATAGAAGGCTGCCTAATGTTAGCGCCAGGTTCTGTAACAAGCAGGTGTTGCTCTACTGCAATTGTCTGTGAAAAGAACCCCAGCTACTTAAAACATGACTCCAAAGTGGAATTAGATACCACATGACAGAAGCCTTTCAGCGAGCAGCAGCTCAGATATTGAAGCAACTTCAGAGCCCTTCTGACAAACCAGTCTCACCTGCTCCCGGCTCACCTTGCATGGGGTGACTCGACAGCATGACACACCACAGGATCTTCCACCTCTCAGTTTCCTGACTCCATCCCAGCCACCAAGGGAGGTCATGATAGCTTTTGATTCCAACTCAGGGCTGGTGAGTGTGGTTCACTTAGAATCATGTGCATATGGTAGCCTAGTTAGCCCTGCTCTAGCCATGACAGAGAGACTCACAGGAGGACTACACTTTGACACCTCCATCTGTACCCCTTAAGTGACTGGCAGTATAATCCCTGCTTCTGCTCACCCTCAATGTGGGGGACAGGCAGAGTAGAGGCTTGTGATCTCCTCCCTGCTCCGATACCTCAAGAAGGGGATAGCAAGGCAGGTGGCAGATAGGCACTTTCTTTCCACAAGAGACCTTTTGATAGTCCTCTAGAGCCTTTCAGTAGAGCTCCCCAATAGCTTTGGAGCATCCTTTTGGACAGGCTTATACAGTATCTTTGCCCATGGCTTTATATGTTGTCATGTTTCTATTCTGTGAAAACCGATATCACCTTATCTTACTTGTGAGAGTTGTTCATCATCTGCGATGGACACAGACTCTGACTTCTTTATGTCTGCACTCATACAGCCCCTTCACAAGGCAGGAAAAAAGGAAAACCACCGGTCAAACATAAATTCCTCCCAGCCCAAACACCAGAAGAATCATGCATAGGATATCAGGATACCTCGTACAAAAGACAGTCTGGAAGAGGCCATGGTGACCCAGACCCAGCCTAGGACAGGGCAAGGGGAAACAGCAGCAGGGCAGTTAGCAGGTGCATATGAACACAAGCTTGGAAAATCCAGTCACATTTGTCTAAACAAAGCACATGTGTCTACTATCAGACAGATGGCAAACCACCTCTACCCCCCAATCTCAAGTCACTTAATAGCTTACAGGACATGAATAACCTAAACGGTCCTCAGTCCAGGGGCTAAAAGAACATCACATAGAAATGAGAGCATTTCACAATGCCTGTGATGACCCAGCTGAGGTCTTACTGTCTTGGAGAGGTGAACCATTCCTTTTGGTCACTCAAAGACAGATATGACTTCCTTAGCCTAGTACGGACACTTTCATTTATATATAGTGCAAATGTAAAAGAAAAAAACCAATTTAACACACTGAGTTGTTATCAGCCAAGTGGATGACTGCAGCCTCAAAGCACACAGAGATTCCAGCTCAGATGCCAATTCAGTTACTATTTCACCCAGCTACAAAACTGTTTCAAACACAAAAACTTCCTTAAAAGGACCCCAACAAGGCATTTTTATATAACTTTCATTCACTCTTTGCAATAAACCCTCAGAAAACTGAATCCAGAATCTCAATTTTTATTTACCATTTCTGTGCACATTAGCCCTATTCCTAGATTATTTCTCTGTGTATTATGAATGGAAGCTATAGTGTGCACGACAGAGAGGAAAGGGAAGGAAAAGAAAAGCAAAGATTAATCCTCAACTTGTGAACTCCCTTTTTGAAAAGGATTCTAATAAAAATTTTGGGTGACCAAAGAATGCACCATCGGTTTCATGAATGACGACACAGATTGCACAACCACACACAGAGCCAGACTGCATTTCCATTTTTGAGCACAAATTTGGCAGTGTCTACACAGAAATATTTCCCTTATTAAGGTCAACTGGCTGCAAAACACTTCTTCAGTGCAGTCCTAAAAAGCCCACAGACCTATTTAAGTATTAGGAGCATTGCAATTGCCAGTGATTTCCACTAAAAGAGCTTGGAAAGAAACACAGACATCTCCCTCACTACCTATTTTCCTAACATTAGACCCCTCTCTTTCCTACACCTTGTCAAAAATGACACCAACCATGATTCACTTGCATGACAGCAAGCTTGGCAGCATGACTTAAACAAGCACGCCTCCTGATCAACAAAATAGGGAAGAAAAAAAGTCTTGAGCTTCACGATTGCCATTTAGAGGCTCCTAAACAGTCTTTTATTCGTAGAGCAAATACACAGCAAGGAATATTTTAGATTAAAAGCAGACATGTAGGTCTCTCAAGTCAAATCACAATTCACATTTTTCATATAGTCCACATCAAACCTGAGCTAGATTTAAGCATTATCCATGACAACAAGCAGGCTTCTCAATATACTAATTTCATCACTCTTCAGCATTTCCACAGATCAGCCTTGCTTTTAAACATGTTTATCTGCTGTTCTCCCAGCTAGAGTCACACAGTATCCATATTTAAGAGAGCCATTCCCTGCCCCAAGGCAGGGTCACACCTGGGATGCTATCTGTGTCCTTGATAGCAGGGCCTAAATTCCCTGCTGGAGCGCCTCAAAAATGCTACAACCCCCTTTCCACAGGCAGCATCACCCACGTGTCATTTGGAGACCTGGCTCAGAAGCCCCAGCTCCTGCTGTGCTCAGCACACAGCCCACCTGAGCCTTCCCAGCACACCTGGCCTGGCTCCCAGGTGAGATAAATCCTTTCCCACCTCTAAGAAAACATACATGGAACAGCCAAGTCCAAGGAAAAGGCCCTTCAATGCCCCTCTCATGCTTCTGAACCTGCTCTGACTATCACTGGGGTCAGCAACAACACCAACTGCCTGCAGACAGTCTGGCTCCTCTTCAAATTTCCATTTTAAAGCATCATCTACTCACAGGGAGAAAAGGGACAACCACAAAGCATTCGTCAGTTAAAAAAAAAAAAAAAAACAAAAAAATCCAAACAAAAGAGATGACTGAAGACTGGAATTCACATACTAAATCTTCAATAGGTGCCAATCACACTGCACGTTCACCTGTCTGCTGTCTTGACTAATTTTGGCAGGTTTCTGGAGAGGGTTGTGGGGGTTTTTTCAGGGGTTCTGTGGCAGGTTTGTTTTTTACAGTTTCCAGAGTTTTTTTTTTTCTGAAAGCAGATCACATTGCCCTGTGCACCATGTCAGCAGAAAGATATCACTCAGCATATCTCACAGCATAGGTTCACCTCCCCAGTCCAATGGCTCTTATATAAGTGAGCAGTTGGAGGGAGATACAGCTGATGGAGCCAGGACTCAGGCTGAGGAGCAAACTGCACCTCCTTATTCTAAGTGTCCAGAGGAAAAAAAAACCAAAAAAACAAACAAAAAAGAAATCAAATCCCAAAAAATCCACACCTTATTCATCACATTTGCTTATGAACAAATTCAGCACCACTGCTAGATTGAAGTCAAATTATGCTACAGTTCCCTGCACAATTTCAGACTACTTCTTAATAATGTTTCAACACACCTCCAACATGGTTGTTAAAATGCAGATTTCTGGAGCATTGCTCACAGTCCAGAGTGTGTTTTGATTTCATGCAGATTTACACATCAAAGCACATTTCCCATGGCACTCTGCAAGCTGCAGAGCAAACCCAAGTGGAGCAGGAAGGACACCAGTTAAGAGGCAGTACCTGCACACACAAAGTAAAACAGATGCTGCTGGAAAACACCACCAATAAAAATCACAACTTTAGAGGTGACAGCTTTAAAAAGCACCATGATCAGTCACGTTCCAGAGGAGAGAGCTTATGCTTTTTCATTTAAGGAAGGAAAATAAAATGTGCTTGAGAACAGCTCCAAAAGGCACAGTTTGGGAATCAGTTCTAGGTGAGACACTTAAACAAAGAAGATGGAGTATCCTTCTCTCTTCAGCAAGGAATGCTTCCCACTAGAGACAGGGCTCAAAGAATGCTTAGAGAAAGCTTTTTTAACACATGGCTTTGGAGACCAACACACCCATTGTTTACCAGGAGGAGCTTTCCTGCATTCAGAGAGACTGCAGCATAGGCCAGGCTTTGGGGGTGGAGGGTTGAAGGGGGAACAGGACATACCTGCACTGTTTTAGGCACCTCTATTCATGTTTACAAATAGCTCCAAGGAAGTGGGAGCTGCAGGGTAAAAGGAACGGGGGTGGGGGGGAAAACCCAACACCACAGTCCCATTCAAAGGAATCAAAACAAGGACAGGTCAGAGACTTCTCAACAATGGCACTGCCAACCCTCAGGGCCAAAACCCAAAAAGCAGAGAGAAAAGGCGCAGACAAAGGGGGATGTAACACCCCCCCTCCTCTAAGAATAGGGTTATTTTAAGCCTGTCTCCTTGGAGCTACCCTAATATTTTCTCTCATGACTCAAACCACCAGGGAAAGGAGTTAGAGCAGAGAAGAAAAGAAAATTAAAAAAAAAGAAAAAGGAAAAAAAAAACCAGAGCTAGGGCTGACCTCATAAGACACCTTTCTAGAAGGGGCAAAGCTCCAAAAGAGATGAAAGGTAGCTGGACTGTGACTTACCTGGAAAAGTGTGTGGGTTGGGTGACCCTCTTTTAAGGCACTTTGAACAGAGGACATGCACAGTGTAGTACAGGCCCGGCCATTCCTGGAGCAGGACATTCAGTTCTTCCACTAAAGGCATAATAGCTTGCCAAGCTGTCCAGATATTTGGTAGGGACGCGTGACTAGCGATAGACAGAGTGTCTGGCTGCAGAGCTCCCCTGGCAGGCCGGTAACTCACCACCACAGGCACCTTTCCCCGGTAGGCATAAATCTGGTATTTGCCATCTGACCGCTGAACCACGTGGCTGTTAATCTGGACACTGTAGCGTGCAAACAAGCCGGGTGGGAAAATGAATGGAAAGCTATATTCAATCTGCAGCTGCTCAACCACAAAGGACTGTCCGCTTGGATTGGTGCCGTTGATCCATGCCTCTGCATGGGGCACCTCGTTTTTCACGTAGCAGGGAAACTTGTACCAAACAGCTGCCCCATTTAAGGGCTTACATTTGGGTTTGTTGACACAGTAACACAGCCCCATCTTCTCCAGCAGCTCCAGAATGAGCTGCAGATCCTCCCGACTCTGGACGTGGGGCTTAAGAAGGAGACGGATAACATGGGCAGGAAGGAGGCCATGCAGCAAGAAGCCCTCCACATAATGATGGAGCTGAGTGGTCCTTAGTTCGTCAATCTGGGTGTCACTGAGCAGTTTCTGGAGCAGCACAGTGGCATCCCGCTGGCAAAAGACATTGAGGATGTCTATGAGCCGTGGCAGGTTGTGGAACACATACTCCCGCAAGGTGAGATGCTCCTCAAAGTAGAGCAGCTTTCCACTCTCGTGCAGGTAGGACAGGGCACTCTGCAGCCGATCCTCCGTCAGACCCGCCTGCAAGCCCAGCCGGGCAGAGTCCCACCAGCTAAGCCACAACTGCTGTGCTTGAGGCTGGAAGTGCAGCTCCTCCAGCACTTGCCAGGACTTGGGCAACACCCGGTGCAGGTTTGGGAAGATATCCCGGTGCTCAGCCACCGAGAGGAGCTTGTCCCGCAGGCGACGCACCTGGCAACGGTCCTGGCAGCTGAAAGGCAGCACTGGAGACAGGATCTGTGGGCGGTGGTTGAGAAGATACTGAAATTGGGCTTTCTTTCGCCGCAAGTTCTTGTCTGAGACCCTGTAAAAGGCAGCATGCGGGCTGGAGCAGCGCAGGTCGAAGTCCTGTCCCAGAGCCTCATCCACCTGCTGGACTAAGCTCTGAAGTCCCTCAGCATCCCTCTTCTCCTGCTGAGCAATCTGGTGATGGATGTCCAGGCATTTCTCTTCCAACTCCCGCTCCGCACAGAGGTCAGCATGGGTTCCCACCATGCACACTACGGCATGGGGCACCTTGGAACTGAGCCAGTGTAAGAAATAGCCCACAGAGGGGTAGAAGTGCTGAGGGACGTAGGCACTCAAATTCACCACCAGCACGTACAAGGCTCCAGGGGAGAGGAAGAAAGACTGGATCACATCATAGCTCGGATCCCCCGCCAGCTCATATACAATGAATGTCAGGCCCCTCTCTGCATCTGCTGTCCAGTCCATCACCTCGATGCCCTTACTGCCTCCTGATAGTCCTAGTCCCAGTGGTATTCGGGACACGTTGGGTGGCAGTGACGGTGCAGGGGATCTTGTGTCCCCGTTTGCTCGGTGAGAGGGCAAAACACGAGAAGGGATGTCCTGCCGCTCAACAGGCAGATGTTCTACCTGCTGCATGACAGGTACCCGAGTCGAGGAATTGTCCTGAGGCTCTGGAAAGGGACAACACCCAACTGCCACCCTCCCAATGTCCTGCTGTTGCCCAGGAAACCCTTTGTACTGGGTGTTCCCTGCCTCCAGGGTTTCCATGTCCTCTCTCTGCTCATTTTCCTCCATGAGGCACCGTCTTAGCAGAGTCTTTCCTGCATCCTTTAGGCCCATGAGGACTAGTTTGAGGCGAGGTTTGAGGGCAGGCTGAGAGTGGGCCAGCTCCTGCTGGTAAGCTGCGATGTAGGGGATGCCTTTCATGCACACCTCATAGGGGGGCTGGATGAGGGGGTTATCTTTGATCTTCCATAGGGTGACACGGGAAAGCTGCCCGAAGCCCTCAGGCAGGATGGCGATCTGGTTGCCTTGCAGGACCAGCTCCTCTAGGCTGTGGAGGAGCACAATGGAGTCAGGCAGGTAGCGGATGCGGTTGTTGTCCAGCCAGAGAGTGCGGAGCTGGTGGAGCTGACAGAGGTGAGGGGGCAGCACAGTGAGCTGGTTGCGGCTCAGGTAGAGCTCCTCCAGACTGGGCAGTGCCAAGATGGCAGAGGGGAACTCCCCCAGAAGATTGGATGAGAGGTTCAGCATCTTGAGCCGCTGTAGTCTGCCGAAACCAGCGGGCAGCGCCTGCAGCCGGTTGCTGTCCAGCATGAGGCTCTCGAGGGCACTCAGCTGGCAGAGACCCTCGGGAAGGGATGCCAGCCCGGTGCCGCTGAGCCAGAGGATCTTGAGGCGGCGGAGAGCAGCAATGCCCTCGGGCAGGGCCCCGAGGTGGCGGTTGCCGGAACAGTCCAGCTCCTCCAGGGCGGCCAGCTCCAGCAGCAGGGCAGGGAAGGAGGGCAGCAGGTTGTGGTCGACGTCGAGGGTGCGGAGGTGCCGCAGACGGCCCAGGCCCTCGGGCAGGCGGCGCAGGCGGTTGAAGCTGAGGTCGAGCTCCTCGAGGCAGCCCAGCTCGGCGAGGCGGGGGGGCAGCCCCGGGCCCTCGGCGCCCAGCTCGTTGTGGCTGAGGCTGAGCTTGCGCAGGCCCCGCAGCCCCGCCAGCGCCCCGCCGTCCCCCAGGCCCCGCAGCCGGTTGTGGCTGAGGTCGAGCTCGGCCAGGCGGCCCAGGTGGCGCAGGGCGGCGGCGGGCAGGCGGCCCAGCCGGTTGCGCCGCAGGCTGAGCACCCGCAGCCCGCTCAGGGCGGCACCCACCTCCTCGGGCAGCTCCTCCAGCTCCCGCCCGCTCAGGTTCAGCGCCTCCAGCTCCCCCAGCGCCGCCGCCGCCAGGGACGGAAGGCGAGGAGCGGCGGCACCGGGGGGCGGCGGCGGCCCCCCCGGCGGCCCCGCGTCCGCCTCGGGCTCGGGCTCGCCGGGGCCGCCCCGCAGCTTCCGTGCGCGCAGGGCGGCGTCGCGCCACAGCCGCACCGCCTTCGGGGGCTCCGTCTGAGCCATGGCCGGGGGAGCGGGCCCCCGCCCCGCCCGACCCTACCTGCCGCCGCCGCCGCCGCCGC